>JAVQJG010212940.1:0-13548 GCA_036024015.1 Craterocephalus amniculus
GGTCCATCCCCTCTCAAGGACTTGGGTTCCAGAGCCCAAGCTGTGCGTTGAGGTGAGTCCAACTATATCTAGTTGGAACCGCTCAACCTCGAGCACCAACTCAGGCTCTTTTCACGCCAGAGAGGTGACATTCCATGTCCCAAGAGCCAGCTTCTGCTGCCGCGGATCGGACCGCCAGGGTCCCCGCCTTTGGCTGCCGCCCGACTCACACTGCACCCGACCCCTACGGCCCCTCCCATGGGTGGTGGGTCCACAGGAGTGGGGACCCATGTTTCTTCTTCGGGCTGAGCCCGACCGGGCCCCATGGGTAAAGGCCCGGCCACCAGGCGCTCGCCTCCGTGCCCCACCCCCGGGCCTGGCTCCAGGAAGGGGCCCCGGTGACCCGCGTCCGGGCAAGGGAAACTGTGGTCCATTTGTTTTAGGGGTCTCTGGGCCGCTCTTTTTCTGGTTCCTCCCCTAGACACCTGTCTGCCATGGGTGGCCCTACCAGGGGCATAAAGCCCCGGACAACATAGCCGCTAGGATCATTGGAACTATTTTCCAAGGCTACTCTTTCATTACATGAATAAATTAACTAGCTGGCATATCTGTTAATTTTATAAAATGAAATGCAATTCAATCATTTATGTGGAAGCAGCAGTTTAGGTTAGGTCAGTCCCTCGCCCCCCCTCATTGCTTTTCCTGAGACTTACCTGCTCACAGTTGCGAGCTGCAGCTGATCCCCCTCCCGTCTCCCCACTGCCTTTTCTTCTGACACACACACCTTTGGCTCTCAGCAGCAACTTAGTGTGACAGTAGGGGCGCCCACGGTTCCAGCGCCCACTAACATGACATGGGAATGAGTGGTATGATGGTGCGCTCAGACCAAAAGCCGCAAGAGCGTCAGGTTTTCATGTTAATAAGTCTATGTAAAAGCACCTCAAGGAGTGCAGCGCGCGTCAAGGAGCGCCCGCCGCTTCACGTTTTGAGCACCTGACACGCTAGTGTAAAAAACTGCCGTGTTTTGTTTTTTTTTCTTCGTGCGACCCATGTAGATTGTGCCCTGGGCGGTTGCCCACATTGCCCACAGGAAAGTCCGCCTCTGGTGTTTCATCAGATGAAAATAAATTCAACTTTTAATGTTTACACTGTGAGGTTCCTTATGCATACAGTAAATCAGGGTTCCTGACCAGATCTGACGTCTGATGATTTTTTCATCCCATTTTTTTTGTTTGTTTTGTTTTAACCAGATGTCAAAAATACATAGTCCCAAAATACAGTAGTTTCATATTTCAAATCTCATTCTTATATAATCTAAAATACATAAAACTTTTTTATGTCTTCTTTGAGATCATAAAAACACCAAGAAACTGCTGGTTTAAAATGTTACTGTCCCATCAATGCATGTTGAAATCAAGCTTGATATTGTAAAACAGAAAGAATTATGAATAAATTTCAATCAATTAAATTTTATTTATAAAGCACCTTACTGTACAACAACGTCATTGTTACCAGTACAACGAAATTAAAAGTTGTTGTTGATCCAGGCGCTGATTTATGTTAAATCCATGAACACTGTTAAAAATATAAGAATTTATAAATATTTATGTTAAAATGAAAAATCTCAAAATCACCAGAATAAGAGATGAACACATCTAAATAACATTCATTATTTGTGTGCATTGGACTGTATCTTAAAATATCCCTGAGTTGACTTTTGTCATGAATTGCTGTTATATAACTAAAGCAAAACAATAATAAGACATTTGCATGACATTAAATGTATGTCCCACAGGGAGCCTTACTTTCATGGCTCTGAGATGCAAATACAGTCAAACTGCAGCACTCATACTAAAACAACCCTCGAGAGTGTCACCCAGAATCCAGACAAGCTTATTGGAGTGTAGTTGTTGCACCTGTGTGCAAATAAGTGTGTGTTGATCCGCGCCACATTTACTATTTACTCAATCAACATTGTGACCCCACTGTGGCGGTTATTTTTGGGAGGACGGAGCTTCGAGTATACTAATGATTCAAAGAAACAGATACTTTGGTTTGTTGGATTGTGCATGGCTGTGGTGGTTTAACGAGGTGTCAGTCACTGCGATCCAGAGCTTTTGGCTTTCCTTCAAACTATAAAGGTCATTTAGTTGAAAATAACTGGTATAATGCCAATTTGTTTTAATATGATCCATCCTGGTCATGGACGTTTTTACATTTAAAGATGGGCAGCTCCATGTGTTATATCTACTTTTTCATTTTCTATGTAACCCCCACCAAAAATCTTATATTCCCCAGCTTGCAGCATCCATCACAGTAACCCCCCACAGCACACATTCAGGCTGCCATCAGTGATTACAGATAGCCTATGTAGTGAAGTGTGTTTTGAATTCGTGATCATCATGATACGCTGTCGCCACAAACATGGGGTCATGTCATTTTTGGGATCCTTTACATCCAGGATGGTGCTGAGTAGCCCTCAAGGCGCCAGACACACAGTTCATATTCCAGCCTCCTGTCCCATTACGATACCACTTCTGTTTTCCTCGTCCCACAGGAATGAATTAAAGAGCTATGTTGACTGACACACCATCCATGTGCAGGATGAGTTCTTGCTGTTTATATTGGCAAATGTTTTAAGGTCAGTCTCGAGAAAGATATGCTTCAAAGTGTACTTTGAGTTGTAAGCTTTGCAATATCACTGTGAAGAGAAAACTATCTTTAGTAAATCATATAGAGAGGCTTTTAAAGGTTTTCAGCCTTTGATGATATGTAAATGATGCCATAACTGACCAGTGGGTATATCGAGATATTGAGAGAAATAGTTTCTGCCTCTAAATCACGGAAACTTCTTCAGCAGCATGAGATCTTGTTTCCGTTAGTTGGGAAAGATTTGTCAATCAGTAATAGCTATACCTCAATCAGTAAGTGTCAAATACTGCTGTTTTCTCAGTGTCTCAGTGTTTTTCATGAACACAGACTTTCCTTTTTTTATTGATTCCTAACACAGTAAGATAGTAAAAGTTGCAGAACATCCCTCTGGACTGTTCTGTTATGATTGAAGTAATATTATGCATTTAGTATTATTAGCATTCTTCAGAAGTAGGGCTGTGAGTAATGTGCAGTTACAGATTGGAGGATCAGTCTGTGTCTCGCTGTGCAATGACCCAATTGACCTTATTTTTTATTTTACATGAAAATTGGTCGGTGACAGTTCACAACTGTGCACGCGGCAGTATCCTTGTCTTTATTTACTGTGTGTTGGAAACATTTATGTACTTTCTCTCCACCTCGATCACCTGTTTGTTAAAGCTCTTCATTCATCCTCGTAAAAGTAAAAATGAGGAAGTTACTGTGTCCCCCTTCATGCTTTGACACCTTATCTACGCCCACAGAACAAAGTTCTCGCTTTTCGCGGAGTATATAGAGGCCTTTATACAATACAAGCAACATCTTGATAGGGCATCATTACTAATGGTGCCGAAGGTTTGTACTAATTGTCTAAATGAGGTTGGAAAATGAAATGGGTTGTTGCTTTAGTACTTTTATAAAAGGGTTTTTAATAGAGGAACTAATGTCATCCACTGTTCCATAAAGGAAGCTAGAAAACCCCATAAAACTGAAGGGGATGTTAGACCAGGGTGACAACTTATAGGGTTCATCAATACAGGATTGAACTACTGATTTCTTCATGTAGAGATATTGTTAAGACCTTCATGACCAAATGTAAATTAGATAAACAACAAATCAATCAAAATCAAATCAAGTCTTGCATGTCTTACACAGTTTTTCTGAACAATAGCCAAATAGACAACTGGCTGTGTGACATATGACATTTATTGCAAGGTTTGAATTGAGAAATGTAGCTCTGTGAGAAACAACATTAACATGTCATCACTATTAAGACAGTCATTCTGATCAGAGACGATATCTGACAGCTGTTCTGTGCTCTGGCTGGGACAACAGTCACTTTGCCTACAGACAGAAATCTTGTAAGTCATTTGGCAGGTTTCTTTCTTTACATGTGGTCTTCACATGGTTAACAAAAGTGTTTTTGGTCATGTTTCACTCCATCACAAGTTAAAATAAAGACAAAACTTGAGACATGGAGCGTAAACACCTACTATGGAAATAGAGATTCATCGAACATCAAAAGTTAAAAAAACTTCTTGGGCATGACAAATTGCGTCTTTACTATCCAGCTCTTGGTGACAAACGGTTCGCCTTTTGCCACGGGAATTTATCTCACACTAAAGTACACACACAAATGTGCACAAGGCACGCACAACATCCACACACACATTTTTACACACAACTTTAACATTTCAAGCCAGATTTTCCAGCTACCACTTTAAGCTCTGAAAGTTCCCGACAAACATGCGCTGGACTGATCATTCATCAGCTGTTAGTTGATGTATTGATTTGGTATCCATGACCTTACAATCATGTGCCTTTTTGACATTTATAGGCATTACAGCAAGACACATTTTATGACAAATCATTATCTAGCTGTAAGCAGGTCAATGAATAATTGTGTATTTATCATAATATAATTTGTTGCCACGTTTCATATAAAGGATACTTTGAGAGTTGAGGTCACTAAATGTCTTGCAATTCATCTCTGCAGTAACCCAGATTGACAACCTTATTCATAATGCACTGTAAAATCATCAAAGTTGACCAAAGTGCATCAATATACAGAGTTGAAAATAATCAAATGTTTAAGTAGAAGGAATGCTCATTTTAACACAGTTACTGTTGAACAAAGGTTTATATTGACCCAAACTTCAGTATGATGGTTTACAAAAAATAATAACTAAAAAACTAAAAAAATAATTTTGCGTGGGTTGGAAGGAGAACATGTAAATATATGATTTTAGCGATCTATAAAACCTGAAAGTAAATTTGCTGGTATAAAACTGCATCTATATTTAGCACGTGTCAAAAGGACGTGCAATCGGTTTGTATGCGTAATTGCGCACACATGGCTGCCGTGATTGTTGCAAAAAGAAGATCTAGGAATTATCAAAGAAGGCGCAGAGAAGCATTTTTCCTCTTCATGTTAACATTTTAGATATGAGAGAGGAAATAATTATTAAAACATACTGCCTATCCAGCTTTGCTATTTTGGAGCTGTTGGAGGAACTCAGCGCAGGTTTGGAGCCAGCCGCGAGAAACAGTCACGCAATACCCACAATAACAAAACTCCTCGCAAGTTCACATTTTTTGGCATCTGTCATTCCAGCCACAGTAGCCAACACAGCAAGGATCTCTCAGTTACATTTTTCAGATGTGTTGAGTGAATTCCTAGTGTATCTATGCATTAAAAAGTCGCTCACATTAACAAACCTGTATGCTGCAAGTTTGACAATGTGTGGGTCCTGTCACTGTGTTGCTCCGACTGATCATGGGCCCTGGCTACTTGGCCACAGGGATATCCCTTTGGCTGACTGGCAAGCACGCATGACTTTACACCCGGGATTGGTTGTGGGATCGATCCCCGCCCGTGTCCTCTGGTCGTCCTGCCACACAAGGGACAGGATTAAGTTGCTACAAATTAAAAAATAAAAATTTCAAATACTAGCTGTGATACCTGTGATATTCAGATTTACATAATGGATCAGTGTGGGGTAAAATTCTACAAGTGGAGAAAACGTACCTGAACAACGCTTGTGTTTAATCATACTACTCTGACAGGTTGTCAGCAGAGAGTAAGACAAACATCATGAACAACACTTAATACCTGAAAGTTCCTTTGCTACAGTAATTGATGGGATGGTATGTAGTTAAGACATGTGCATTAAATTCAGATTCATAATGAAGTGTAACAGGAGCTTTCTCAGTGTCTGTGTGAAATGTACTACATAACTCTCTAGAAGACATGTGTATGTACATCACTCTCATGATCAGATTTAAGGGAGAGGCCATTGGGTCTTAATATAGAAAGGTTAGTAAGTGGATGGAGAGAAGGAATGGAGTTTACAGCAGTGCGAGTGTTGATAGAGTGAGTGAAGACAGCCCACCAGGATAAAGTTACAGAATGACATGCTGCTTTATGGTCAGAGCTGTCAGTCTAATGGAGCTGTACTTCTGAACTCAGCTTTACTTTGAAGTTTTATATTTTCCAGACAGAAAAGGTCTTTCCCTGACAATCTAAGCTACAGCAAAGAAAAACTGATTGTTCAGTTGGCTTGAAATGTAAAACTGTTTTGACAATCATCATTAAGCTATTAATTTAATTGAAATGATGTTCATCAATTATAGTCAGCCTTACATAGAAGCAATTCTAGATATAAAAACTCTGGCTTGATGCAACTCTTTAAATAGATGGCTCCGCTTGCTGTGTGCCTAACTCCCATTAGGACTTCTGAAACCTGTCTTCTCTTAGTGATGTATGATGGGACAGTAAGGCTCTTGCTCGTGGTCCTAGATATTTTGGATGGTCATGGACATGGACAGGGCTTAAATGAGGAAGTAGTCTGATATCTGAATCATCCAATCAGTTCTAAATACAGAAAGAGACAAGACTGAATAACAACTGTGATATGTACTTGGCAGAGGCTGTACCCAGAGATGAAAAGTATGATGACACTATTTGACACCCATACTTCAATGTAGACCCAGCAGAGAAGAAAGGGAAGACTAAACTTTGTATTATGATTTGCAAAGTTCCTTATTTCTTAAAAGTAGCAGTGAACTAATGGGGTTTCAATCAACATCAGAATCCTACAAACACAAGGTACATTGCCAGAAAGTAAAAAATTTGATGAAATTCTACTGCTCGGAAGCTTCTTTGTTGTTTTCAGTGTAGCACAACTGCTAACTGGGACTTCATAGCAACCTTTGGTTGTGTCTTTGACCTGAAATAAAAAACAAATAAAAAAAGAGTGCAGAGGTTATGTTATATTTTGTTTTTGTATGAAGGTAGGCTGGGATTGCAAACCATTAGTATCTTTTATTGAAATGAAGGAGTGATGGCAGTTTGTCAAATCTAAAGATGGGGAGAAACAACAACAGGCAAATATGACAGTGACAAATGATAAATTGAGTTGTGACAGAAACCCAGGTGGCTGTGGGACAAAGAAACAACGATAGGCTTGCTTTGCAGAGGTTATGTTCAGGATGCATATTTTTATGACGCTTCCCTCTCTGCCAAGCCAAATATTAAACAATAGAACCAGAGGCAATGATCAAGGGAGTTACAGCTGAGTCCTGTTACAATGTCAACTCTCTCCAGTTCCTTCCCTTCCTCACCCTCTCCAACTTTTTTCCATCTCATGAGTCGAACAACAGAGCCCAGACAAAGCTACTCTCAGGCCTACATCAGACCTTACTTTAAGTGTTAATTGAGATAATTGTGTGGTATGAGCCTCTGCCTATCCAGTCATTCCAGTCATGGGGTAACAGGGTGGCACGGAGATTCCATGCGAGCAGTGTTGGAAATACATCCCATCGCAGCACCAAGCCTTTAATCCCTGGAGGACTTTTAAATTGCTGGATACGGTGTGTTTTGTTTTGTCAACAACTACCGTTAGGGTAGAACTCCATCTTGTCTGGTGCGGTGGATCTCTAAGAATAGCTCAATGGTAGCTTGTTTTATGACAAGTTGGCTGACAGGGGTGTGGAAATACTCAGAGAGGAGACAATATATGCAGGGTCTCAGTGACAAACCTTTTCCTAGCAATGTCGCATGAAAAATACTGAAAACGTTGCAGAGAAAATGCAAAAACTATCGTTGCAGGATGTGAAGCTTGACAGAATAGATTATTGCTGTCATTTTAGCATATTTGTATATGTGTATATTACACTGCTTTAGATGATAATGTAATGTTTTCTTTAATTTATTGATCTTATTATAATTTCTGTTGGTGTGTATTCGTCTGTCAGTAGTCTAAACGTGAGAACTCCTATCATAATATGCATATTAATTAACAGGCACCATCAGAGTCAGTATGTGCACATGCAAAAAGGCTATTACTCTAAACAGTATTTCATCTCATAACCAATACTATTAGTGAAAATGGCTTCAGTTTCTGAGTATTATCTACACACCTATCCATAACTCCATATAATTTTCATGTTCATTGATTGGTCTTTGATTAGTTTTGTCGATGTCTAATGAGGGTAATTATGTCTACCTTAAAGGGGCAACAAGTGATATTGTCTGGGACTGAGACCAAAACAAACGTGTTTCATGATTGACAGTTTCTTCTACCTATCCTCACTGTCCGCTACTGCAAATGTAAAAGTCCTTGAGGTAAAATAGCAGAACTATGTCTGAATGCAAGCAGTATAAAGGACAAGAGCAACAACTTTATCGCTAGTCTGAAAGGAGCTTTCATTGCAGTAACACTAAATTGAAATAATGACGTTTCCTTACCGGTCCAGGAGAAAGAAAGCGAGCTCCGAGCGAATCGTCACTTCTCTTGCTTTCCCGGTATATTTGCCATTGAATGTGGCTCTTTGGGTGATGAAATGTGCTCCCGGTCATTTTTAAATGAACGCTTTCAACTTCCGCCATTTCCCTGCAATGCAGTGCGGCTGGCTGTACGTGAGAGGAGGGCCTTCGCTCAGTTCATGAAGGAAGCAGAGCTTCACATGCACAAACATGCACACGCAAGGAGGCCACCTTAGTAAACAACAGGCTCAATATCAACACAGAGACATTTCAACCTAGAAATGATTAATTTTCACTTGTTGCTCCTATAATAGATAATTGGAAAGTAAGCTTTACATTTTTGAAGAGAAATTGAATATTTAAGCATTTCATTTATTGTTTAAGCTTCAACCATGAAGACTCATAAATATGAGAACTCAATAATTAAAATACTTTATGAAGTAATGAACTCAGAAGTGGATAGTCTCTGATAAAAACACATTTGTCATTCACTTCATTTGGATGGTGCATAGCTAAAACCTGAGGTTCCCAGATTTGGGGGCATTGGCACAGTTGGCCACATTGTGCCAAACTGAGCCAAAATGGCCATTTTTTGGAGAACCATACTAAAACCTCTCCTTTCTGTTCTTGTCATAGTCAGTGCTGCTTTTGTTAGTTTGTTATTCTTGTCATTGAGCTCTGTCATCCTGTTTTACTCTGTAGTTATTTCCCCTTGTGTATTGCATTTGGTTTTACTTCCGTTTCAGTATCCAACTTGGTTTCTTCTGATGGCAATCTCACATGCTTCTTGTTTATTAGTTCCCTCTGTAGTTAAGCTCCAGGTAGACCTTAGTCTAGGGCTGGGGCGACGCAAATTTTGCGCTTTGACGCGTCATTTCAATGATGGCGGCGTCCGAGGGAAACCAGTCGCTACTAAAGCAACAGAAACACACAAAAAAGTCACTCTAAGTCTTCCAAAGGGGATATTTATCCCCAGACGGTTAGCAGCAGCTAATCGTTAGTAGCTATCGGTTAGCTACTTAGCTTAATAGCTAACATTTGCTAAATAGCTAGCGGTTGCTAAATAGTGAACGGTTGCTGCCCATGGGGCTTCTGATGTGAGATGGTGCGCTGCTAAGGACACAAATTAACCCTGGAGCAGCCGTGATTCACCACACACGGACGTCATATGAATTGACCTTAGATGTCATGAACTTCATAAATGAAGGTGATTCATTTTTAGGTGGATACAGTAACACTGTAACTCATCAAACCATCTACATTGCCAAAGTAAGCATATTATAATGAAATTAAGACAAATTTCGGTATTTTACATGGAAGGAATATAGGAAATATTATTTTCTGTCATATTATTTCTATCATGTTATTTTCTAATAATATTTAGATTATTTGAAAATGAATTGTTAATTTTATAGATTAATAGATTTCTTGTACTGCATCTTTTTGTTGAAAATAATCGATAGACTAATTGATTAATCGAAAAATAATCGATAGATTTATCAAAGAAAAAATTATTGTTATAACAACAATATATCCATATAGGGACTGCTCTACCTTTGTCCTATGCCACTTTATTGTATGTGTATGTTAGTCGCTTCCATTTACTTCAATTGTCAGTTCAGTCAGTCTTAATCTTCAGTTGGGACTTTTGTTTAATTAAATTTCCAACTTCTAACTAACATCTACCGTAGTACCTGTGAGTCCTGCCTTTGGGTCTAACTTCATTGTCTCTGTTGCCACAACCCATAACAGTTCTGCTTCACATGATCAGAATTTGCCTTTGCAAAGATGATGTTGTCCTTTGATCTGACAGAGGTTTCGACCCACAGGTTTATCATTCCAAAGGGATATTGAGTTGCAGCTCTGCAGCTCATCAGGCACATACTGCCATTGTTCTGAATAAATACACACAGAAAGATGTAGAAAAAGTTCATCATGTTTTGGTACAGTTGCAAAACAGGCAAACAGTCTAATAATACTGAGGCAAACAGAGAGTCCATTCTGATCTTTCATCAGACAACAATGAGCTAATTCTTTGCCACGGTGTACTCATGTCTTTCCACTTGAGGGATCCCTTTCCAGCTTTTTCTTTCTGGCCTCCTCAGACACCATTTCCACCTTCTTACTTTGTTTAACCATAATAAACTTTAGAACGAAGAAGAAGAAATAGGACGACAAAGCAGAGCCCTCTTTGTTTATAGAGTGGGAGAGTAAAGACATGATCCCATGAGTGACTGATCCACTCCTGCAGCCACTTATGATAGTCGACATGCATCGACAATGTAAATGGACCCAAAAAAATATTACTCACATGGGGCAAATATTTGAGTTCAATCAAAAGCTATGCTAAAATGACCTTATACAAAGACACCTCCTGGTTAATATACGCATATTATTATAGGTATAGGTATTTTCAAGGCAGAGGCCTAAAATAGGCACAGCCCCAAAGGCTTTAAAACAACCTGCCGATGTGATGATATGAAAGGCCTGCTGTCATGGTTTCAGTTTACTTTGATTGTTAAATAAGATTAGTTTTTGATGTGATGGAACTGTATCGAAGGCTAATTTCTTTTACTAAACCCTTTAGTCCCACTGACTGATTCCTTTTTTTACACTTGCTTTATACCATAAAAGTACTTGTTGCATTTCACCTTGTTGCCTATGTTCTGCATTTTGGCTGTCCATTTTGTCAGTGCCAATCACTGGATGACATAACCTTCTTAATATTTGGAAAAATTCTGCTCAGCAATAAGTGAGAATAATGTGATGCAACAAAACTACCAAATGCAGTAACGGAGCCTTTAGCTTGTTAAGTCTTAGGAGCACTGATGTTGACCTTATAAAATCTTGTTAGAATTTGACAAAAAAGAATAAAAAGGATTTTTCACAAATATCTGTTGATCTATAAATTTCCATTCCATTCTTTAACAACATGCAAACAGGAAATGTTGTCTGGTTCAATACCTTGGTCCCAGTAAATTTTCATTGTCCTCAAAGAGGTGAGAGTGGCTGCACTGAATATTTATAGTAGGGGTATCTAGTTTATGAGCTCTGATAATGAAGTGTAAAGACGGCTGACCCATATAATTTCATGCTTACAGCTTTGGAATTTATTGTCTTTCATTCAGATGAAATTAATCATCGTATCTATTTGTTGAATGCAGCTGGGTGGCATGTTTAATTTCAGCCATTCTGTCATGGAAACTCAAACTTTCAGGTACATGTGACTAATAACCTGCCCACTGCAGGTCAAATATCTGATGGATTCATGTTAAAAATAAACTGTTCTTTGTTTCCAGGTTGCTCCCAATTTTAAAACCAGAGCAAGGTAAGGTGTTATGAGGCAGAAAGTGGAATGCTGCCATCTAGTGACATGATCCAGTTTGTGTGAACATCCTGTTGGGACATGCAGTTAAACGTTTGAGCTCATTTTACTGGATCCACAAGTAGTCAGAAGGGCTATTCTGGCGCCGTCTAATCTGCTGAACATCGAGAGGAGAAACTAGATACCTTACTCAACACATCAGTTGGGATTCTTCACGTTCTGTGCACATTAACATCTCATGCTGATACTGTGGCACGGAGATTGTCTGAATGTACCCTGAGCCCTGACGCCACAGGAAGACTTCATTTTCCTTTTTTTATACTTTGTAATAATCAGATTGTGTAAATCCAAAACATGGTTGGAATGTACACTTACGTTAAGCTGAGGATGGAAGGAAATTTATTCAAGTACATGATATGTGTGAGCGGATTTACAGAGACCTCTGTGTTTCCCCCTGTTTAATAAAGCTGGTGCACGTATCTCTTCAGTGTTGCAGCGAAAGTTCCATGCTAACATTTAAGCTGAATGCTGGGGCCTGTCTTTTAAAATGTCTGAAGTTAAGATGTTTAGATGATGAATGTCAGGAGCCAGATGGAGCAGTGTTTTTATAGACCTGAAAACTTTAAAATGCTTTTTGGTGAGAAAACTGAGAGATGTGTTGTTGTTTCAGAGCCCCTAGTTTAGATGAGAGCTCTATCTACCTGAGCTGCAGCAGTCTGGTAAGTTTGCGCATGAAGATCCTTATTTTGCAAAGATTTTAATTTAAATTGTTTTCATTCAATTTTAAAGAAAAATAAAGCATAAATAAAAAAAAACTAAAAGAAAAATGTCAAGTTTCTTCTTGACAACTGTGGAGAAGTTTGAATTTATTTATAAGTTTTTCCTATGTATGTTATTTAATCATGAAATTCCTCATTATTTGGAGCCTGTCAATTCAAATTCAAATTCACTTTATTATTCAGTTTGTAACTTTCTTTGCAGGAGAAGCGTAGAAAGCACTACAAAGACATTTTAAAAAAAACACTCAATCACACCCCATGTCCAAAAGATATTAAAAACTAAGAACACAATAAATACAATAATAACTTAAAATGTAACAAAATCACCAATCATCCATTCCACTGCCTGATGGAGGTTGGCACGAAGCTGGAGGAGGCCCTCTTTGTCCTCAGTGAGAGGGACCTGAACCTTTGCCCGGATAGCAACAGGGTGTAGTGGTGGTGTCAGGAATGAGAGGGGTCAGTGGCAACCTGGGTGCCCTTCCTGTGGACACGACTATTGTAAATGGTGATGAGTGACTGCTGCTCCTGACCTATGATTTTACTGCAGATCTTGATGATTTTATTGAGAGTGTTGCAGTGAGTGATAGTGAGTGATCAGAACCAGGCGATGAGATTGAATATAAGGATGGATTCAATGAAGCATTTGTAGAAAACTGTGAGAATGGACTGATGAACCTGAAGTTTGTTAAGTTTACGGAGAAAACTGTATGGATGCAAAAGAAAGCAATTTGATTCAGATCCTTGCTTACTGTCCCTAGTCCAAAAGTGTGATTATCCATCATATGGTCTATTCATGATCCAGATTATATATAACCCTGAGATGTTCTTGTGGATGCTTCCACTTCTGTAATGCACTACTGTAATGTGTCCTTACAGACCAGTCCTCACAAAGAACAGGAAAGTTGAAAGTTGATCATATGACAGATATTTACACTGGTTTGTTTGTATTTGAATTTATTGAATGGAGGGGGTCCATAGAAACACAAAATTAAACAAAACAAAGTACAAACACAACACAAGATAATCACTATATACAAATACACATCATAATAAACAGATTTGAA
>JAVQJG010212966.1:0-13801 GCA_036024015.1 Craterocephalus amniculus
TCAATCAATCAATCAATCAATCAATCAATCAATCAATCAATCAATCAATCAATCAATCAATCAATCAATCAATCAATCAATCAATCAATCAATCTTTTATTTATAAAGCACTTTTTATGCAGTGTGAGTGTGGCACAAAGTCCTTTACAGCAAAATGTATAAGAGAAAAAAGAGAAAAACTGCGTTTTCTGTGACAAACACTTCAGCAGAAAGGTTGATAGTTGGCCTCTTTGGCTTGCCACATAGTTCAATGCGCACCTCGTGCATGCCAGCTACAGGCCAAACTCGCGCGGCATCTGCGTAGACTTATATTTGAACATTGGTTAAAAGTGTTGTGTATCAACTTCTTTTCCAGATCTGCAGGTAGCAGTACACCACGTTCCAAATTACTATGCAAATTAAATTTTTTCTCTGATGTTCCTTAAGTTTCAATGTGAATGACATTTTAATTTCCAAGCTACCAGCCATTTGGGAGGTTTGTTCAATAACAATTGAGCTGTACTCACTAAACTGAAAAGGCACCGTTCCAAATTATTATGCACAACAGAGTTTTAAAATATTTTATTATTGTTAAGAACTAAACATTTTCATTGTTAAATTAGAAGAATTATAAGGTCATATTTACTGAAATCAAACGCTATTTCAATCAAAAACATTTTAACAGGTCAAGTTACATTTTAACATGGGACCCCTTATTTGAAAGGAGCTTCACAGTTCTTGCATCCTTTGAACTTCTGAGTGTTTCTGCTTGAACTTCTTGGCAAGATGTTAGAATAACCTCCCAGAGCTGCTGTATGAATGTGAACTGCCTCCCACCCTCATACACCTTTTGCTTGAGGATGCTCCAAAGGTTCTCAACAGGATTGAGGTCAAGGGGAGATGGCTGCCACGCCATGAGTTTTTCTTCTTTTATGCACATAGCAGCCAATGATGCAGAAGTATTCCTTGCCGCATGAGATGGTGCATGTCATGCCTGAAGATGATTTTGTTTCAGAAAGCTTGGTTCTTCTTTTTGTACCATGGAATGAAGTTCCTAGTCGAACATTCCACATACTCCACATTTTCACCCCTTCAGGGACCCTAAAGGGACCAATCAGCTTCTCCTTATGATTCCAGCCCAAATCATGACTCCACTTAGCAGCAACATAGTTAACTGCAGCCTTGTTCGAACACGGTGGCTGTCCATCCAGAGTTTCTGCTTGTGAGCACTGGATAAGGGTGGCCAAATTGAGGGTTTATGCATAACAGCAAACCTTTGGAGGATCCTACACCTTGATAGTTGTGGGACTCCAGGTGCACCAGCAGCTTTATACAATTGTTTACTGCTGTTTAATGGCATTTTAGCAGCTGCTCAGTTAAAGGAGCTATACCCGATATTATTTTAATCTAAGAAAATGGTTTCTACACGGGATATTATGTGGTAAAAGGGGAGAAGTCGGACTTACCCCTTTTAAGTCCATAAAAATGAAGGACTCATTGATTGTGCATATTTTAGTTGGCTTTCGCCAACTAAAATGGCCTGGACTCATACATATGCACAATCAATGAGTTATTCACTTTTATGGACTTCCCCCTTCTACCACATAAAATACCGTGTAGAAACCATTTTTCTTAGAAAGATTAAAATAATTACAGGTATAGCTCCTTTAATCCGATGAATTTATCTTGCAGAAACGTTGGTCACTGTGCCTTTATCTACACAAACGTGTGTGCTTTGAATTAGCTACATAATTACATAATGATCACGTTTAAGTTTTCTTGCAATATCTAATGTTTCCATATGTTGTCCAAGGCATTGAACTATTTCATGCTTTTCAGAAGCTGAGAGAACCTTTTTCTTTCCCATTTTCTTTGGAAATGGTGGCTTTTCCATTAATTGGACTTACCTGGCAAACTAATTGGCACAGGTGTTTGAGATTGATTTCAGTGATGCAAAGAACCCTGAGACACAATACCATCTATGAGTTTACCTGAAAAACACAAAAGTTTAACTTTATGGCACTAAAACACAATTTGCATAATAATTTGGAATGCAGTGTGGTGTGCAGAGTGTGATATTTATATTTATTAAAGATACAGCATACCTCTCTAATTGCTACCTAACACTTCTTGGTTTAGTCCCACAGTGACCAATATTACTGTGTAGATTGTTATCATCCCAATGGAGATAAATGTTTATGAATCATAACTGTATTGAGTTGTAAATATACATCCATGTGCAATCTTTGAAGTCTTTTATGATACTGAAGGACTGCTGAAGGGAAAATGACATAAGGATCAAAGCCAGATAAGAAGATTAATGTTGAGAGAGGGGATAAAGTTGATAAGGATAATTATCATGAATCTTAGATGAAATTTAAATAATATCAGCCGTGCTGCACTGTTAAAGGATAATGCCAGCTTAATTGTACAAAATCTCATTAAAAAACTTGTATAACCCCCCCCTTTGGTGTGTCAGAGGGACGATGTCTGAATCTTACTTGTGAAAGCAACAAAAAGCAAAGATGGAAAGTGTGAGGTAAATATTGTGTTTAATAAACAAACATCAGTCAAGGAACTGACATTAGTCTGGGGATGGTGTTGGGGAGGGGGAATATAAAGCACAATGCACATGTGTAGAGGTGGGGCAAGGGACATATTTATCTGTTACACAAGGTGCCCCCCAGTACAGTAAGGAGCAGGAAGCTCTATATAACATACAGATCAGGATCCAAGTCTACGGTACAAAAACTTAGCAGCAACATGTTAACATCGGAGACCAAGGGGCTAACAAAGTAGTTTCATTTAGAAAAAAGTCACAGTATTCTTTAAATTTGTTAAAAAGGTAAAAACAGTTCTATGCATCCGCTAGGGTCAATGCTACTCACAAGATCTGTGTGTGGAATACATAGGTAGGGAAATTATCTATACATTTAAACTCTAATATAAAGACCTTCTGGTAATGGCACAGTACAAACTCTCAGGAAACGCGACAAAAATATACAATGTCTTCACGTCACATTTGCAGATTAAAATGTAACTAAGGTCTCTGGCAAGCACAATAGTTTCAGTGATTAAAGAACAACTTCTCGTAAACCAAAATAAAAAGGACACCATTTTTGTTAGTTTCAGCTATCTTGACAGAGTACGTCTTTTTAATACAAAAATAAGGACAAATATAAATTAATATATATTAAAAGAATCAGATTGATACATGGGGATCTACTGAATACGTACAGGTATTTATGATACAATAAATACTTGTCATCCATGACTGGGGGGTAAGGGGTACATAAACAGAGAGTAGTGTATTTAACCTGACAGATAATATGTTTAACTCTACAAGGGAGAGTAATTGTGTGTGTGTTCAGTAGCTGAATAAAATACCACAAGCTGTGTGTAGGATCATGCACACAGTCTCAGAGGGTTCAGGAGGCCTGCTGCTAATAACTGCACACTACAGTGGTGTTTTCGGTGTCGTAGGTTGTTATCACTGCCCGCCCTCTCCTGGGCTTTAATGCAGCTCCTCCTAATCGTGAGTCTGTGGTACTACCAGTTAAAGTTACTCCTAAGACACACAACTCACAGACAGGAAGCAGGAAGTTTACAGGAAGTGGTCGGCTGTCTGTAACCCGTCAGTTCTCCGGGGAAGAGACAGTGTGGCACACACGTTTGGGGGTCATCGCGACCGTAGAAAAGAAGCGGATGTAGGGACAAAGTCAGCTTTTGTGGGTCTTCTTGTCTTTTTTTTGTCTTTTTCTTCACTTCATAATAAAAATAAGTCTGTTTTTGTACTTTACAATACAATTCAAGATCCCCACCAAGGAAGCATCAATCATCAGTCCAGCACTGACAAGAAACAAAAATCCTTCTTTTTTTTCCCTTTTAGTTCTATCTTGTGTTTTTTTCTCTTTTTTTGTCTTTCTTTTACGGTTTTCAGGGTTTTAAACAAAAGGGGGCTGGTGGGGGGCAAGGGGGGGGTACTTTGCAGGGAAGGTGAATGGGTTTCCAAAAGAAGATGGGGATCAAGTAAGGCGGGCAGGAACACAGAACATATCTGGAGAAGCGGAAATCTGCCGATGGTGCCGTTTCTTTTGAATTTTCTCTTTCTCTCTCCTTTTTTTTATGAAGAACACTTTGTACAGCCACACTTGACAACTTTCTCCACTTCCTGGACAAAAGAAGAGCCATCAGTGCACTGGAAGGTGTATTTCCTACGTTTGCTGCGGAGGGGGGTGCAGCAGGTGCCTTGTCCTTCTGATCCCCCCGGGCAGCTGCCTCGACACTCTAGACGGGAGACCTTCTCCTGGGTTTGGCACGCCGCGTAGCCTTGCTGTCTCTGGTAGACATCTCGGATCCGTTCACCTCGACAGGCCACCTCTGCAGACACCAAGCAGGAATGTTACGTTTCTGACATTTTAGAAGGAATCTCTGCAATTAAATTAATCTTGGGTTCTTGTTGAAAAAAGCTGCTTGAAGTTTGTTAGAGAAGCTTCAGCAGGAGGTGTACAAATGTTTTGCTTGACACCAGACATTGACAAGACTGAGGAATGGAAAGAAAAAACATGAAATATCTCTTATTCTGCATTTTCTTTGCACTATTGTAAAGAATGCAACATGCAAAAGACTTGTGTGAAGATGATTCAGGGACACATTGACAACTTCTCTGACAATCACAGCTAAAAAAGAAAAGAAATGTCAAGTACGATGCATGATATTTAATCAACAGTAAATACGGATAGTATGAAAAATGCAAAATGCAGTGATTATTTCTCCTTTCTGTGAGGCTGCCATCACAGAAGTGTCTATAATGAAGAGGCAAAGATCCCTGATACAATCATAGATGAATTAATAGATGCTGTTTTAGTACCATTTCATTTCCAACCTCATTTCCACCCCCTAAGTTACCCCAATCTCGATATTTTTTTCTTGTTCAGAATCTGTTGCAGGCCTGATATGCATTAACGGATGTAGAGTAATGTGATTTATCTTGGGTTCATCTGACTGCAATGAAATAAAAGTCAAAGTAAATCAGAGAATCTCTTCTTTTGTTCTCCTAAAAATCATCTACACATGGGCTTTTTCATATCTAAACACTGATGCCACACCGACCCCAAAGCCATACTTTTTAGTCTTATTTCTTGTTTGTTTTAACTGAAAAAATAATTAAATTTAGCAGGGTGTAATCAGACTAAAACAGAATAACTGTAGATCAGCTTGTTACAATGTGTTGCAAACCAGGTTTGCAGATGAAAACATGGTGAAACAGGGTTTACAGGTGAAGTATGCTGGGTTGCATTGAAAAGATGGAAGCAGACTGGGATATAAAACACATGTTCTACAGGTAATCTCACCTGAGTTGCCCCCCGTGTGGGATTGAGAGGAAGCTCAGGAGATGCTGAGTTGAAAAAGTGACGGGTTAGAAGAGTTAGTGAAGAGACATCGAAAATGTTAGAAGCAATCACAGCTTAGAAACTTTGAGTTGACAACACAGAGGGAAGGTAAAGTTTTGAAGTCAGTTTATTGCAAGAAATACTCCAGATTTAAAAGCTTAAACGCTATTAGTTCATTATTTCTAGTCGTATCAAACTTTATTCATGCCAATAAAACAATTCATGCATAATGTCATAGCAGTTAAAAATACACTCTATATTCTCTTTCACACACAGTCATATACACACACAGACACATATAAAGTAACCCCCCACCTCCACCACACCCTGCACAAACATGACTCCCTTCTGTTTCTACTAAAAGTAAGTAAAAATGAAAAGCGAAACATAAACATTGATGCTGCTGTGAGGAAATGATATTTCTTGGATCCATCCACACCAGGAATTGCTGTAGTCTATCATGTCCTCAGAGGCCGTTGCCACAGTAACCACCCAGACCCATCCAGAAACAATAAAAACAAGGAAGAGCAGCAATAATAAAAAGTACATGTGAAGGATTTCTTAAAATAATGTGCTAAAAAATTGAAAAAGATGAAAAAAATAAAATAAAATGAAATAAAATAACATAAAATAAAATGATAAAAAATAAAATAAAGATCTAATAAAATTCATTTAAAAGCTAGCCTAAAAAGGTGGGTCTTAAACCTTTTCTTAAAAACATCTACACCATATGAATGCAAAGAAATTACACAAAGGTACTGATCTGTATGGATGGACAGACCAAACACAACACGTAAGCATCTGCAACCTTCCTTATTTTTCCTCACCTCTGTCGCAGGCCTCTCCTGTGTATCCGCTGTTACACTCGCAGTATGCTTTTCCCAGACCCGACACTCTACATTTGCCATGTTTGCAGCGAGACAGGCTGCAGAGGTTCGCTGTATCCTGGACCTGCTCGTCACAGAGTACGCCGGCAAAGCCAGGCTGGCAGCGGCAGGAGTATGAGTAGGAGTTTATGGGGAGGCAGGTGCCATGAATACATCTGTAGGGGTATAAAAAGTCATTTAATTGATCAAAAAATGTAAAATGTACACGCTGCAGTTGTAAACCTAAAAAAAGACCCACTTGTTGCCATCACAGGGGTTGCTAACTTGCTGGTCACACAGAGTCCCCGTCCATCCAGGGTGGCAGGTGCAGGTGAAGCCACGGTGACCTGTTGGGTGGCAGTCGCCTTGGATGCAGGCGTCGCTCTGGCACGGCTGGCAGCCGGGCTCCACCCCATTGCCCAGCCACTGTCTGGTGCTCTGGGAGGTCCCAGAACTTAGAGCCCCTGCCTCCAGCCCAGCTCCGAGATCCTGGAGCTTCCCGTTGATGTAGAGGTTACGGAGGCAGCCGTGGAAACTGGTCCCATTGCGGCCTCCTGAGCTGTGCTGCAAGGCTGAGAGACCCCCGGAGGCTGAGGCCCGCTCGGGCATTCCTGCATGAAAACAGGAGGGATTAGAGAACCCAGAGAACATAAATCATCTCTGTTAATTACATAATAATGAATAGTAAATACAAAAGTTTGTGTATTGTTGATTTTGTGTAAAATGGGCAGGTGTTTATGTGCTATCCCTCTTTTGCTATTGGTAATTTATTGGCTGTCTGTGAAGGTACAGCTACGGATATTGTGTTTGGTTCAATTTAATCTAATGACAAAGGCTTTGACTTTATCCGTGAGGCCTGAAGTTATGAATGCGATGAATTATTATCTAGAAATGCATTGCCATTTAAACAATCCTTTGAGACGTGTTGCCATTTTCACAAACCAGTACAACAGATGAATGAAGTTCAGCTTTTTGTTTTGTTAGAAGAAAAGCCACTCAGACACACACACACTGCAACCGGTTCTTACCTCCCAGGTAAAGAGGAGAGTTTATGTTGAGCGTGGACTGTTTGCTGATGGAACTGATGGATTTGGGTGGTCCGCCATCGATGGACAGAGATAGAGTCTGGTCTGCTGCTAGTAACTCCACAGCATGAAAACTACCATCGTTCACTGTCTCCACACTGGGGGAGAGAAGACGGAGAGATTCAGGCTACACATTCGTAGCATCCATCATGTGAATGTGGCATCTGTGAGTGGGCTGGTGGACATGTCTGCGTGGGCCAGCGTGCACCTGTATATAGCAGAAGGAGGGTAGGATCCGGTGTCGTAGCTGACCCTGAGACGTCCCCTGTACAGCTCCATTGCAATGTGATCATTATCCCCCTTGTATAACAACACGCCGCTGTCCTCATCTGTAGCAATCTGCAAAAACACAGCAGCGTGTCCGTATCAGTTACCTTACACATGCTCGGATATTTTACTGAAGTAGGTAATTTGCAGGTAAGTTGGAGTTGTGTAAAAAAGACTCATTCTGACCACTGGCATAAAATCATCGTCTAAGTTTAACATATAAAAAACAAAGGGAACATGTTATGCTGACAGATTAATCTTGCCGCTTTTTGGTTTCTTTTTTTTTCTATATCTTGCATTATTTTTCTTTTTTATCACAGCTGTTATTCAGTGATGCTCATTGTTTGAATGGCGCTGTCTAAGATGGGTCACAGTTAGTGCAATTGAGGCTTTTGGGTCAGTTCAGTAATGAAGATCTGTCTGGATTGTTTCCTCACGCTTTAAAACATTCCTCATTAAAATTCTGACGCCACTGCTCAGGTCCAATGGTCAATGGAGTATGATGCTTCATCAATGTAAAACTTAGATTCTTCATATTCTCCGTCTCCACTAGCACATAAACATCTGACTTTCCCACTCCTCCATCATGTCCTCCTCCAGCACTATGCGTCACCTGAGTCTGCCAAAACATCTATTGCACTGTCACTTGATTTCTTCCTATTAAGCTGTTTTATATTTTGAAATGACTAAGAAACCTGAAAACAACAAGCAGAACTCACCTTGACATGATCTGTTTTGAGCTAAATAGTTGGATAAAGGTAACCGCAAAGAGATCTAATTGAATTTAATAACATTTTTTCATAAAGCCAAACTGCTCCCAGCAGCTTCCAGCAAATATCCACTCCCCTGTAGTTAGATTACAAGACGGAAAGGATTGTACCTGCAGGCTGATGTTGGTCTGTGGTGAGACGTGGCTGGAGGGAAGCTGCAGATAGGACTCGCGGCTGACAAAGTTTACGCTAACAAGCGTTTCGCAGCGCTCCCCCTCATAGCCGTGCAGGCACTGGCAGCGGGGGTCTGATCCCACGACAACGCACTGTGCCCCGTTCAGACACTCGTGGTTGTCGCAGGGGCTGGTCCGAGGAAGGACCATCGGGGGAGAGAACTCGCAGAATAACCCACTGCAACACATGTTAATGATGCAGGTCAAATGTAACAACAGTGCTTGAAAATATTAGACACACAAGTTCAAACTCCCACTGAGTGCTGTACAGTTTTGAAGTAACAACAGGGATACCAGCATGGCTAATAGTTCATTTTACAATGGTGATCAACAACACACTGAAACATTTTTAATCTATTAAAAAAGTCAGTGCATCTTAAATAAGTTTGGTGCTTTCAAGAACTCCTGGACATTTTAACTTTAAATAATTTGCATCTAAAATCACTGCAAACCTCGAACATATCAACAAATGTAAAAAAAGATATTTTTTCCACCTCCTTTAATTCCCACACTACTTTCTAATTTTACTCCATTATTTTCATTGTATCACTGATTTGGCACCAAGCTAGGGGGGGAGTTTAATGTTTTACTTGGCAAATTAGAAAAAAAATCATGAATTTTTTGGTGTGTCGGACTTCCTGCTGGTGTGTGTGCCTCACCTGTATCCCTCCGGACAGACGCAAGTGTATCCGTTCACCGCGTCGATGCACTGGCCTCCGTTCTGACACTTGTTGTCTTCACAGTCGTCAAAGTCCAGCTCACAGTGCTCACCTAAGTAGCCCGGAGTGCACTCGCACCTAAAATATACAAAAACACCACGTTGATGTGGGACTATTAGATTGCGGTTAGCAACAAAACAGCTGGTCCTTGGTAAAATAAACCCGCTTCCTGTTTGTGGTTGGATTTGCTCTCGCTGCGTGTCGAAAACTGTTCAACACTCAAAGGAAAACATGTCTGATCCCCGCTGACCCAGACAGTCTAGATGGTTCAAATCCAAGAAAAGACACACAATCCTGATTCTTAACATGGTTTGCTGAAGTGGTGTTAACTTAAGAACAGTGCAGACACACATACGCACACACACTGCTTATCACTGCAGGGAAAAATCAGCAGCTCATTTACTTCAGCGCTCAAATTCAGCAGACGAGAACAGCGACTCTGAGTAAGTGCTAAAGTGTGTGTTCAATCTACTCACTTGTATCCCTGAGGAGTCAAAATGCACTTTGAGTCGTGCTGACAAGGGTTCAACTCCGGGGCACAGAAATCCAGTTTCTCTTCACATAGCTCTCCTAGAAACACACACACACACACACAAATCACATCAGCACATTTTCAACACTTTGTACAGCATAAATATTGAAATAAATCTATTATAACAAATAAATCGATATTATCCAACTTCCTCACAGTGTGTTTCTTCTTTGTGCACTGTCTGCATCTTCATTAAATGCAGCGAAAAGTGTGTTTTTATGGGTGTGCGCTCTGATGATGGATGACTCTCTTGTGGCCAAGACCAACACAGTGGTCTGATAAATGATCTAATCGCTGAGAATGTCATGTTCCTGATGATATTCCAGAGTGTATCCTGATACTTTGAACTCTAAATGAATCACTGATGAGGCATCAGGGAATAAACCAATACTCCTGACAGGAGAAAGTCCACTCAGGGAATAATTACACAACCCTTTGGGATCTGAGGGAATGTGTAAATGTGCTTCTATAGCATTTGTTAGTAATTCTGCCACCTTTGCACATTTAAAAGTAGCAACGTTTGCCTTGTTAATTCATTTCATTTGATGAAAAGCCCTCCTATACTTTGAAATGAAGATGTTGAAATGTTAATTATAGAAGAGAAAACAGCTGTCATCTATTTGTGGTAATGGAGTCCTTTGAAAAAGGGTGTACAGCATTTTTCACTTTCAAGGTTTTAGTTGTTAAATATTTTGAAAATCACCTGGTTATCAACAGGTCATAAAATCTTATAAAATTGTATGAGAAACAACACAATGTCATTATTTATGTCACAAAACTACGCCAAACTGTAGAGGCATAAAACCTCAGCATATCCTACCATTCAGTAGGCTACCTCATGGAACCACCTTAGGCAGCAAGAACTTGACGTGGTAATTTTCTGTACAATTTTTTACAAGTCAGCAAGCAAAAAAATATGTTTTTTTTAATTGTTAAAGGCAGATATTCAGTTAATATGTATGCCTAACATGTGTCTAAATAATAAACACATGATTTTGTACGATATATCTTTTTCTGAGAAAATTCAAAGAAAGTACAAAACCAACAATAAACTGATGGGACTTAATCTGCGTCACAAGCCTTCACTATTCTTCCAGAGAGAAACATGAAAAATTAACAGTTTATTCCTGTTTGAGCTAAATTGAACAGAGGGTGCTCCACTGGCTTAAGAAATTCCCAACTTAAGATAATAAAGAAATCATTCTAGAGAAGTCAGTAGGAGGGCTGAATAAAGTTCTGTTAGATGAAGAAACATCAAATCAAACCTTTCTGACAGAGCTTAAAGTGCTTAACACAAACGTAATGATGAAATAGCAACAAATTGTTGTACTGATTCTTAAAATGAAATTTAAATTCATTTTTAAAAAGTACATTCCCACCCTTCTCCCTCAATCTCAACAAGTTTACATTGGATGGCAATCACATGTCATCAACTTCCACCACTCATCCACTTGCACGTCCAAGACATGCACCACTAACTATGTTCAATCTGTGGTACTGAATATCACATTTCTGTGGGCACATGGATACAGCACAGGAAATGGGGGAAGTTAGGAATGGCGGTAAGGAAGCAAGGAAGGAGCGAGGGACTGGCAGGACAGAGAGAAGGGCAGACTAACCTCTCTCCACCTCATTGGTAGCAGCTGCAACCACAAAAAAAGATGACAGATGATAGAAAGCAGAGCGAGACGGGAGAAGAAGACACGGGACAGCAAAACATCCAAAGACAGAGAGAGAACAGCGCCACAAAGGTTAGCACTCAGAAATGGTTAGCACAGTGCAAAAGCAGACAAACAAGCAGCAACAGACCAGTGATTTTCAGATAGAATTAGATTTGACCTTACTTTATGGCTGTGTGAAAATCCTTGTACAATATGAATGGTTTTTAAGATGGGAGTCGACGAATTATTTCAAGTGATTAGTTTTGGAAATGAAATTTTCCTAAAGGTAACTGAATTGAAGCAAAAACAAACCCAGACAAAATATTAGGCTGATTGGTCTGTTGTCAGCATCAGCGTATACGTGCTAAGTGGCTACTTTTGATGTTTGTTTTCATAGACCTAACCATAATCGTTTCTGTCCCGAAATAATGTATTAAAACGAGTCATTATGGAATCCAACCACACACATTGGTAATGCTGATTTGAGTCTCTTCCAGAGACTCTCTGAAAACTCTCTGATATAATTATATGCATATTTAACCCACTGAAGTTAAATTTCAACTATTATGACTGAAATTACGTTAAAATTAATACTTTAATATCAAAACCACATTTCATTTTTTTGATAAAAAGATTCCATTGTTTTTATTTTTTGTTGAATTATGTAGATAACAAAACAAAACAAAACAATAACATTTATGTAAAGTTCCTTATTTGATTTCTATAGTGTTCTGTTTCTAAGTCTTGAATCATATTCTGGGAATTAGCATTTGTGTATATACAGTACAGTATGCATCCTGTGTATATCCATGTTCTTATTTCATATATTAGCCGATATTTTGGATATCGGTAGATACATTGGATATTGGCATTTTAAAGCCCCAATATCATTATCAGCCTCAAAAATGTAATATTGTTTAGGCTCTACTAAATATTACTTCAAACTTTTGAAATGATCAAAAATGGCTGGAACAAAATTTAAAAGGAGAATTTCATGATCTAAGAGAGTCCAGTCTTCTGTTCAGCATTAGTAATGGCTTTGTGTATAAAGCATAAATGAAATGGGAATACAGAGTGGTGGAAAACATATTGCCATCCAGAGAGACCCCCCGCCTCTTCATGACTCTGAGCTAAAGTCAGGTTACCTGTGTATTCTGGCGAACACATGCACGTGTAGTTGTTGATGCCATCAACGCAGGTCGAGTTGTTCTCACAGTCGTTATCTTCACAGTCGTCTATGTTGATCTCGCATGCATCACCTTCAAAGCCCTCTGGACACACGCACCTAAATCCACGGATACACAAACACACACTCATGAGTGAGAAGGACAAATCCACATTCAGCCACATACAGAAAATGTTACAATTTTGTCTTTATTGGTAAATTTATAATTAGCAGGTCATTATTTTCAATGAATGTCAAGAAATATAAATGTTATTCAGAAGGTCCAACCTTAAAACTCTAGGCCTCTGATTCATTTTGATGGCACTCTGACATTCATAGCCAAGGGTTAATTTAAAATCACAAATTACCCTTGCATGTGTTTTTGGACTGTGGGTTGATGCAATATGAACCTGGAAAGTACACGTACAAGGAGAATATGCAAACTCCAGATAAAATGACCCAGACTAAGATCCAAACCAGCTTCCCCTTTGAGACGCTGGTGATAATCACCACACCTCCATGCAGCACCAAGCTTGCTTTGATACAGAAATTGCCATCTTGAGCAACTCTAATGTCAAAGATAAATGTGCAACAACAAGGACATTCAACCATTACCCGTGCGTGCTTCATGACTACAGCCTCAGCTCCATCTACATAATCTCAGCACAATGTAATTAATCTGTTTAAGAACTGAAGCACGCAAGAGTGTGCCTCAACTCTATAACTACTACTCAGCTTTATTAGCGCATACACACAGAGAGCTCTGAGAGAGCTACATTATGAGTCTAATAAAGAGCTCTTATGCGGCACACACTCAAATAGATTAATATCTTATTTTATAGTCAGCGGCAGCTCTTCACTGTGAATATTTTGTCCTCTATGCAGCAAAGACAGCTTACTAAAGCCACTTTCACACTGAAATTAGCGCGTCGAGGCGGGTTTTTCAAAGCCGCGTTAACCCGCGATCAATCGGCATTTGGCTCCTTTCACATCGCCAAAAAAACCGTGCGTCTGATCCTCTGCTGGCAGTCTGGTGATGCAATCACGCTGCGTTCACGTTAACGATGTTACCCAGAGCAACAGAAATCTAGGCAAGTAAACAATAATTGTTGCCATTTTTCTGACTTGTGTAACCTATTTTTAAGTTAAAGTTTTGTTTAAATAAAGTAAACAATGTAGAGCGAGTCAGAC
>JAVQJG010213029.1:0-13438 GCA_036024015.1 Craterocephalus amniculus
GGAATCGAAGCGCCAAGCGGCAGAAATAGAACAGCCGCGTATTTTAGAGAGGCGGCAAGCGACGGCGCTTCTGGGGCGCTTCAGAATCCTATGCGCGGCGCCGCTGTTGGAAGGGGTTCCGAATGATTTAATGGCGGTGATCTGCCGCGACGGCGCTGCGCGCCCGCGTCGCTTCCGCGTGCGGTGGGTTTTGGGGGTTCTTCTTCCCTGGTTTGTTTCTGCTCCACTTTGCTCAACACTGACCCGGCGGTTTCCGGTGGTATTACTCCGTCGTCTACGTCGAGTGACGGATGCACAAGGAGCCTGAAAACGCACCAAAAACGCACAAAATTGACGCAGATGACGGACGCAACTTTCCGTGCGTATGCGTATCCGTCATCTGCGTCAAGCATAAATGGGCCTTAACAGCTCTCCCAGCGGTAGATAAACACCTAAAGGGCCTCACGATCCCCTCACCAGAGGCTTCTTTTTTCTCTTTTTGCTTCTTGTGCGCAAGCATGCATGTGGTAATTATGTCATCACTGTGTGTTGGTTTTGGGCTATGAAGCAAAGCCAGCATCAGCAACACCCAGCCGTCGCTGGAGAACGCCGATCGTCTGCGGTGAGAGAGCTGAGACCGCGCTAACGAGCTGAGGTCAAGTTGCCAACAGTTTGCACCGGTTTCTCCCCTCCTCCCCCGGCTCCCATCATGTCCCGTTTACAACCTCCACCCTCTCTGGCAGTTCCCTCTGATCGAGTCCCAGCATTGACATCGCTCCACGCCAAAACCGAGCAGCTTTCCCTGAGTGATGGAAAAGAGCACGGAGGTGTCAAGAGCCGGAGATTAAGAGATGAAAGTTGTGTTCGCATCAAAATGATCAACAAATGTCTCTTACGGGGCGTCAAACACTTGAGAGGCTTGAAAGTTGAAAGACCTGCTCATGTGGGGGATGGCAATAGGAGCTGACAGCACACACTCTTGATCGTCCTCAGATCGCTGCCACCTATCAGAGCGGACCACCTGCAGGGCACAGCCAGGTGGTCAGACATGCTGCGTTGTTACAGCCTCAGGTAGCCAGATAAAAGAGTCTGATTGTCATTATTAAAACCTTCTACAACCCATCCGGGCTCCCGGCTGACAGCTTCGCTCCCTTTTTCATGTCGTCATTTTGTTTCTCAGTCCTCCCCTCGCGCTCCTTCCACTCTTCATCTGCCAAAAGCTGTGTGTTGTTGATGTCCCTCCCGCAGAGAGGGAATAAGGGCCCCCGTTATGGTTCGGTTAAGTTGCGCTGAGTTCCAGGCTTCACTCCAAGCTAGCAGCAGTCTAGCATTATAATTGGGCATTTCCCTGCTCTGGAATAAAGCCGCAGCTCAGAGGGGCCATAACAGAACGCTGCTGCAGCAGCACGGGCTAATTTCCTTTGTCTAATTGAGCCGCAGTGATGTTTCAGCATTTGTTTAGTGCCCAATAATTAGAGTTAAAAAGGCATGGCTCAGTTTTTTGGAATTGATTTGAATCAATGAGAGGGTGCAATGTCCATGTCTCTATGACGAGGCGCAGCACGGCGGTGTGTGTTTGTTTTGATGCATTGTTATGGGGAGGAGTGTGACGGGAAGTTTGCGATTGGAACAAGAATATAATTCAGACAAAATGTTTTTCTCATAGAAACACTTCAGAAATATGTTGGCAGTCTTTTTTATTTGCATCTGTTTTGTTCTCTTTTTATTTGCTCCCTCCAGCTATGGAAGACAGTAATAAATCTTTGTTCTTTCCTCGCATGCTGAATGGGTTTTATTAGGTGCACCTGTAAAATTACCCTTTTGTGTTAGGCTGGCTGTCCAAAAATGAATAGCCACAGGATTCATTTCATTAACAGCTCCTGCTATTTATCAGCCTGTGTCTAATAAATAATCACCTTTATGTTGATAATGTCCTCCATCTTTCCCTCTTTCCTCCACAGTCTTGCCAGCAGTAGCCGTGACAACCCAGTGCACATGTGGGATGCATTTTACGGGGAGGTGCGAGCCAGTTTCCGGCCGTACAATCACCTGGACGAGCTGACGGCAGCTCATTCGCTCTGCTTTTCACCGGATGGAGCGCAGCTGTACTGCGGCTTCGACAAAACGGTCAGGGTCTTCCACACGGATCGCCCCGGAAGAGACTTCGAGGAGCGTCCAACCGTAGGTCAGTTGTCTGGTATCACATGCTCTCACTGCAAAGCAGGATTGTACAGTTTAGAATTAATAATTAGGGCTGGGATGATATGCTTTGCTCGTGAGTCGATTGTTTTACGATTCTATTGGGTTGGCAATTCAATTTAAATTGAAGTTCATAGATATTGCCAGATTTTGGTATTTTTAGTTTGCTTTTTTAACCCCGCATCATGTTAAAAAAAAAGGATCAGGAACCATATTTCCTAAAAAAAAAAAACTTCACATTACATGTGAATCAGAAAGATTTATTCAGCAGCAATATATCTGAACCAGCTGAAAATTAAGCATTTAGATTTTGAAAATGCAACAGAGCAGAGCAGCCAGACCATCATTTATCTTGCTATAGTGCATGACAAGATAAGTTAAATAAGAAATAAGAAAAAAAATGCAATAAAAAATAATAATTATTTTGAAAATATTTCTGATTTTTGTTTTATTTCGATTTAGAAGACAGCAGCCATACAATAATACAATACTGTTTGCTATAACGCTGAAAAGCCAAGTTTAAAAAAAGCAAAAATAAGAAAAAATTTTGAAAATTAAAAAAAAATAATTCTAACTATAAATTTGATTTTAAAAATTGTGAAACCAAAAAAGCCCAATATTTATGTGAATCGATATTTTCTCACCCCCCTACTAATAATCATCTAATCAATGTCATTATGCATAAATGAGCCTAACAGATGGATGAACCTTTCTATTGACTTGCATTGATGGAAATGGATGGTTATTTGCAGTACTGTCTTTTTGACAGATCAGATTATAATACAAATCATGTAAACTCTTCAAGGACATTCAAGACTGTTGTAGAGTACCTTACACCAGAAGTAAGGATGTTAAAGCTATATCCTCTGAAAATTAAAGCCCTAGACAGGAAATAAGTAAATGGGACATTGTGGAAAACATTGTTTGAAGTCGGTTGTTTCTTCTTTTCATTAAATTGCAGCAGTTTGACAGCTGGCTTGTTATACCTTACAGGCTGAAGTCTCCTTGAACAAAATGACAAGGAGAGGGTTTTTTTCTGTTCAAAACTAAAAAGAACTAAATGTTTATTGTGATAGCTTTCTTATCTTTCTCAAGCTTTTCAAACAACCTGAGTTTGCAGGATGTTATTTGGATGTCCAGAATGAGCATGAATGTATATTTTGTTGTTAAGGTTTAATTTTTATACAGCTTTCCTGATTTCTATCCTCATTATTTATTCCTTGAAGTGGTAAGGTGTAAAAGAGGTAGGTTTGTTTTTCCGGTTGCAACAAAGCTGTAAACAGATGTCTGAAATGATTATTTATTTCTGTGTTTTTGCTTCATGGAATGACATTTTTTTCTCGCTTATTCACTGCTAATGTGGTTTACATAAGCCCTGTTTATTAATAAGAAGAATAAAGTCAGTCTTTAAAATAAGCAGCGAAACTTTTCCTGAAGAGTAAATTAGAAGATTTTACTTGAGTTTGAATGAAGAATGTAAGAGCTCATCCTAGATAAAAGACGTCTTTAGATTGTGAAAAGTCGCCTTCTCGCCCCCGCTGCAGTGAAGAAGCAGGGCCAGAGTGGCATCATCTCCTGCTTTGCCTTCAGCCCCTGTCAATCGGTGTACGCCTGCGGCTCATACTCCCGCTGCGCCGGCCTCTACTCCTGTCAGGACGGCACCCTGCTGGCTCTGCTGCCGACCCGCCACCATGGAGGCCTCACACATTTGCTCTTCTCCCCTGATGGCAACTACCTGTACACCGGCGGGCGCAAGGTGAACATGCACACACACACACTATCCTGTAGAGCAGAGAGCTGGAGGACATGATGCTGCTTTAAATGTTGCCGTAAAAAAAACTCAGGTTGAGTCTGTGACAGATTTCCTGCTCTGCATTATGGAGGTTTTTTAGAAGCAAGGTGAGATAGCATGACTTAGCAGGTAATGAACCTATTAGTCATTCAGGTATTTCCCTAAAAGTCATAGGCTGAAGGATTTCACAATAATCATTTTCCCAGGATATGTAACAGATTGGACAGTGGGATGGTTCAGCAGTTAGCGTTAGCATTAGTGTGCATTAGAAAATGCTAAGATACGATAAAGAACTACCACCACAGATTCAGCCTGAATTAAATGTGAAATATTCATCAGTAGACCACTGCAACAATCTGTTTAGATATAATGTATGAGCTCTAATGTTGGATATTTAATATAAATACAAGATAATTAAAAATATATTGTTTGATAAACTAATGAACATACGCAGAATGCACATACTCATTTTATAGTAAAATGTACTCTTTAATTAAGCTAAAAAACAAAATGTACAACCCTCCACTCAACATAGCGGTTGAACAGCAGTGTCCCCAGTCAGAGGTTTCTTCAGCTCTGCTATGACTAAAGCCCTACACAGTGACTGCTTATGACCACAAATGACTAATTATCATAATTTATTTGATACCGCAACACTATCTTTTCCCTGAATTATTTAAGTATGCTTTGTTTTGTTTTGGTTTTTTCCTTTCTGAGTGCTGTTTTCTCATTTTATTTATTGAAGTTTGTTTGGAAGTTTCTTCTTGTTTAGTCTGATTTAGGATAGAATTTGGGGTTAGATTGTTGTTTGGCAACATAAAGGAACAGGCTGTAGTTGGTATTTGTGTGTTCAGGTTTTTTCCTAATTGATGGAGACAAAAACCTGGCTGCACACCAACTAAAGGGGACTTCTGTAATTTTATCCCCATGGGTACAAAATGTTTTGTATTTTTTTGGGATAGGACTTGGTTTAAGGGTCAGCGCAAGCATTCGGTTGTGATGATTATGGTTTAGTTAACGGGATGGGGAATGCACTGTGGCGTTGGAGAGTCTCCACAGTCAATCCAAACCAGATGTTTATTTCTGTATGTATGTGTAGGATCCAGAGATCCTGTGCTGGGACCTGAGAGAACCGGGAGAAGTTGTATTTTCTCTGAAGAGGAATGTGGCCACTAACCAGCGCATCTACTTCGACCTGGACCAGTAAGCTGGCCGTCCTGAACAGAACTCGGCTCATTAACATGAGATCATTGCAATGTGACGTATGGTCAGTGGCATTGTACTTACATGTGTTATGTTGAATGCGTTCAGATCAGGCAGGTACCTGCTGAGCGGAGACACAGAGGGAGTGGTGTCCGTTTGGGATACTCAGACAGCTCCTCCTGATGGGAACGAAGAACTCCTACAACCTCAGCTCAAGTTCCAGGCCCACTGGGACTGCACCAATGGCGTCAGGTATACCAGCTTCACAACATCACTGAGCTATGGTGCAGAGCAGGTTTTCAGTTTGTTTAATGACACAGCAGATACAGCAAGACTCCAGAATATGAAGAAGATTACAGCTGTAATGTGAAATTCTGCTTCTTAATAACTCATGGTGCTTAACAGTCACCGGTTTGTACAAATGTGACGGTGTCTGATAAAATGATATCAGTGGTGCGTGTTGCAGAGAGCTGCAGCTTCTTTGGACTTTAAACATTTTTACAGCAAAATTAGCATCTTTACTAAAGGCAGATTAAAATCTGTTTTCCTTTGCCAGCTGCAATGCGCTCACTCTCGATGCTGACGGCTACAACTTATCTGTAAGGAGGAAAAAGAGCTCACACACACTCACACAGCTTTTCTGGCAACCGTCTTTCACCTAATTTAGCTGTAGTTTGTCCAACATATCCTTACATGTAAAAGCGGCTGTTCTCTCCTCTGCTCAGTGTCACTGTTGTGCTGCCTGTTTATCAGCGATTGTGTCCCCCAGTTATTTTTAACCAAAATGTAGGTCATAAACGGCGTCTTTTTAGGGAGAGAACAGCTTCCAATTCAAGGTGAAGTGATTTAGTGAAGCTTATAATCGGATTCAGGGAAAGTACTGAAATATTTGCTGTAAAAGAGAGAACGGTAACTGATGAAGAAGATTTTTCATACAATGTAGTTGTAATATGGTGTAATTATAAGGTCTGTCAAAGTTAACATGTGACACAGAACTCTGACACAGAACGGCTCCTTAATACGGACAGTTCAGCTTTAAAGTTCTGCAAGATGGTTTTCTGGATGAGACTGAAGTATTTTATTATTATTATTATTTTATTATTATTATTATAGTATTTACTAGGTTCTCCAAACATTGCAGGAGAAAGCGACTCAACCAGCAATGGGTCGAGGAATAAAAAATTAAACTGAAGCTTAGAGTAATATACAGCTGTGCTGCATTCAATGCAGCTGGGAAATCACAACTCTTACAATCTACCCCACACAAGGGCAATTACCTTATTAAGAAACAAAAAATGTGGGTTTGATTATCTGTGCAAGTCTGCAGAAACTCTCAGCAGGTTTAAATCAGGGTTAAAAATTTCTGTTTTCCACCTTTTTATAAAAACAGCTGATAACTAGTTTTTATTTCATTTATTCATTCCATTACTTTTAAAAGTTTGTTTTATAAATATTTAATATTTCATAATGCTTCTAATGTTTCATGTAGAGCACCATGAATTGTCGTGGTCAATAAATGTGCTTTACAAGTTTACGAGTTATCTGAGAACACTGGTTTGATTTATCGCAGTGAGAAATTAAAATTAACCGACATCCCTAGTAATTATACATAACATCTGTTGAATTAAAGGTGAAAGATTTTCTGTGCTACTGCTGTGTAATGTAACCCCCCATTTTGCTTCTCTGACCCCCCACCCCCCCTTCCAAAGCATCCATCCCTTCATGCCGCTGCTGGCGACCTCCAGCGGTCAGCGGCAGTTCCCGTGGCCCTGCGACAGCGAGGGTGACTCGGCCTCTGACACGGAGGGAGGCGGCGCGGTGATGCCTCAGCAGGAGGTCCAGCAAGACAACGCCCTGACTCTGTGGTGGGCCGGACCACTCGGCCCGCCCACCGAGGAGAACCAGGACCAGAAGGCGGCAGTACCGGAGGCCTGAGGCTCCGTTCGTTCAGCCAGCTCACACAACCGGAGTTCCACCTGACATGATATCTGTTTTTGGGGGATGTTTGCATTAACTTAATTACTGTCTTATTGTCTTAGCCATCAGACACATGATGGGGGAAAAGATGACTGGATCATTTGTAAACAGCCTGTTTACAGTTTTTTTTACATAGACTTCGTTACCACCTGTTACAGACACAATGTGCAGAGGCTCTGTATGTAACAGAGCTGAATGAAACGTCACAAATCCATTGTACAATTTTGTTTACCTTTTCTTTTAATTCAGCAATCTGTTTCCTGAATTGCTTTAATTGAGTGGGAGAGCCTTGGACTGTGTTGTTAAGCAGCTTAATGTCCATCCACTGATCTGAGTTGTAACTGTGGGAGTGTTTGTTTGTGTGTGTTTGGCTGTAATGCTGCCCTGGAGATTCCTCTCTGCTATAGTAACTGTAAGTGCCATTTGTTTCTGGAGCTTTGCTTTTGTAAACTGAGGGATCCTGTTTTTACCTTTTTGTCTTTTAACGGAACAAATATACAGAGTTGTGTCGCTCCGTGCGAGCCCACAGATGTATATTTTTGTAAAGCCATGATGATTCGTTGAATGTACTCTATAAGCAGCTAGCTTAACGTTGTTCCAGTCAATGGAAGTCTTTAATTTTTTTGGGTGTAGCCGGTGAACAAGTTTCTTTCTTTTTATTTTTTTTTTAACCACTCGTGATCAGATTACATTTGTACTTGTGTGTGAGCGGCGAAGCAGCAGCACAAAACACATCGTTTTAAGAACTGCAGTCATTCTTTTAATGCTTTTGTTGCCAATGGTGGGGGTTTGCTGTGCTGCAGAGCAGCGTTACAGGTTTTATAAGAGGCTCTTCACGCTCCAGTGCAAGCCCTTGTATCTTTAGACACAGAGAAATTAATCAGTTTTTTTTTAAATCACTGCACTTCTTGGAACACAAATCTGTTGCCAAGCAATAGTAGCTATAATTTCATAGCTATTATTACACAATACAACACATATTTCTGGCCTATTGAGAAGCATTGGGAACCATGTGGGCCTTGAAGATGCCAAATAAGTCTCTAGATAAATTTCTCTGTCTATAACAGGTCACTTTCTGTGGTTTTACCCAAGCTGGATTGAATTAAAATCATATCTCAACAGATTCATGGACATTTTCTTTTTGTATCTTCTGTTAGAGGTACTTTTAAAGTTCCTTGATGAATGCAAGATGATGTGTCTCCTGAGTCAAGAGGCAGCTCTTAAAGCCGAAAGGGACTTTGGCTTATGATGTGGAAACTATTCATAGGTTTCACCTTTCCCCACACATATTCTGTTTGAAAGCACACTCATGTATTTGATTGTCTGACACCACAGGGACACGTCGAGCACCGAGCCAAGTTGGAGAGCGGCGCTGTTGTGTTGTGCGGGTTGCTTGGCAACCGTCTTCGCCTTGGGAAAGGGAAAGTAGGTACAGAAAGACGACATGACTGAAAATTGCGGGCACACAAAGAGAAAAATGCCAAGCAAGTGTAATAAATAATCCAGCGGTGTAATAATGATCGCTGCTTCTCCTTTTGATGTGCTGGGTGACACTAGCAGAGAATGAAGTGTTCATGTGTGGGGCAAGCTGTAATGTTATGGTACTTAGCATCTCTTGGTGTCTATTAGGAGCATAAAGTAGTAATGATGTGGAGATCCAGGACATTTTCCTTATCCAGTCACTCATTTCAGCAACAAAAAAAGTAAAATAGATGCATCAATGATTTTAGACGTCATGCATATATTCATACCAATGAAATGAATCCACATTTTAAAAGCTGCTTTGGTTGAATGTTTTCTGTACAGTATGAAAGGACATCACATTGACCTATTTTTTGTATCTCAATGAGCCTTTTTTTTCCTTTTACACATTAAAAAGAATTTTATAACTGACTTTGTATACTGGTGAAAAGACATTGAAATTGGTTTGAAAGTGGAGAATGATTAAACTGAAAATGTTTAATCATTGCTCTTTTTAACCAATAGCAGCAGCATAAAAGAGAAAGCAAATGAGCAGGATCTGTATTTTACAGCTCTTTGAGTGGAACTCTGTAGATTATAAAGTGAGGGAGATGGATGTAGCCACAGTCATCAATAAGCCTCATGATTTTACTGAAGCTAAAGACAAAAGAAACCTGCAGAGATTATCCACACCTGAAGCTTTTTATCCTTTTTAAAAAAACAAAAACATACTAATTAAAAGGAATTAGTCCAGTTAATGACACCATGAGGATTTGTAGGGAAGGATTGATTGACTTTGTGTTTCACGGGAAGCTGACAGGTTTTGAAATGAGCCCAGATGTTTCAGAGACCATTACTTTGAGGCTCTCCCTCATCAACAGGATGACACCTGACTTTTATCTCCAGTCCGCCGTTCTATCTATGCTTGTGAGCGAAAGAGACGTTCTGAAGTCTTCCTTTCTACTGGTGGGCATGCATTACAACAATAGGTGGAGTTTATTTCAGGTAAACGTTATGACAAATGGAGACATTTCCACCTATCACTATCTGAGAAAATGCTTGTTTTTTTAATCTGGTTGAGAAGTGGTCTACTCAACTCTTTGGTTTAACTCTGCTCCACAGAGCATTTTTCTAATGTTAAAGCTCAGATTAGTTGGTTTCATATTGTTTGGCTGTCTTTAATAGCCCTCATCAAACCAGCTGTTCTCAGCAAAGACATTGCAGCACAAAATGGCAGCCAGGGTGCTGGCGAACAGCAGCTGGCATGTTCAGCATGTCGGTTTTATAAGGTCAGGTTGCTGTGTTGACAGCTTGTGCACTGATTAGATTTAATTCTGCTGCTCATGTGGGTGTTGATGTATAACACCATTATAAAATATAATATATGAAAGCAATTTGAGGAACTTAAGTGCTCCTTGTACAGGAGGAATGGTCTCTTGATTAAAAATCTGGGCATTTAAGAGTCTGTGCTGTCCAGCTGTAGTGGAACACAAACATTTATCACCAGCTGTGAATCCGATTCATCTTCTTAATTATTCTTTCCACATTTTGCTTTGATTTTAAGTCCTATGATTTATATTATGGGCTATTCAGAAAGTTTTAGCTACACAGATGGTTTAAACTAATGCCAAATGCACATTTGTCTATTCCCGAGTGTTAAATGGAGGTTTGATCATCAACTCGGCCCATATCTGATAAATTGATTACATTAAGTGTACTTAGAAGGTTGATTTAATCGTGGTATTGCCGAGGTTTTATACCCCCACCTAAAACTGAAATACTTGAGAAAACACTGAGGAATGCTCATTTTTAATTAAATCCTGAATATGTTTTGAAGATGCCGCTGCGCTTATTCCATGCAGCCAAACTTCGCCGTCACGCCGTTATCTTCATCCAAGGGTGCCTGCAGTGTTTTCATTTCCACTTGTGTCCTTAATGAGCCAATCCACATCAAGTGTTGTGCTTTTTCTGTGTTCCGAGTTTCCATTTACGCCGCATCTCCAGCGAATCTCCATGGCTTCGCGTAAGTGCTTTCCATTAGACGGGCGCACGCACAAAAACTCGACAGTTACGACGTTCATCGCCGGGGAGTGCGCGGAATAGTAAGTAATGAGATCTTGATATTAAGAAAGACATTTTAAAACAATTATTCAAATGGCTGGCTGCCTGTTGAATGTAAAAATCCCACGGCGAAGCACTCAAACAAACTCAGCATCATCGACCCCAGCTGAATTAGCAGCAGGGAAAAAGAGGAGCGCGCGCTGCTCAGAAGCTCGAGCCGCTAAAATGTCTAGGCCCGCTCTCTGGTTTGTCAACTCTCATACAGCCTTTGAAAGAGGGGGAAATGCTTTTTAGAACATGAGGCAGGAGGAACGGGCTTCTTGTAGCTTTAAGAGGTTGTCATACATGGCATTTCTAAAAATGTCAAAGGGGGGTGGCTCCTTTATCTTCGCCAGACTTTGAATGTGTTTGGCAGGCGCTTAGCACAAGGCTTCGCTCTGACCCAGCTTTGACACTCCAGAGGAGCAGAGTTGTTATATCCACTTTTCTTCAGAGTAAATAGATTATGTGCAGCATCTCCCGAGCTTCCACTTTATTCCGGGCCTCGCTCAGACATGTAAAGTGCTTAGACACACGTTGACCCGATCAAATCTTTAAAGAGTCGCGGCCTGAATGCGCCACCAGAGAGGATATGGCTGTAAATTCATCTGTTCATTAACCCATCATGACATTGCGCTACTATCAGTTTACCTCTGATAACAAAATGGGGACGAAGGATTGCTGTTGTGATGGTTTAATCAATCTGAGACATGATACTAGGCACACATGACATCTTTTGAGAAGTCTATAGAGTCAGGGTGGTTCAGTTCAACCAAAAGATAGAAAAAGTTCGGGATACAGTCACTAATTACTTTATTAGATACACCTGTTTGAGTGCTTATTATTACTAGTTAATCAGCCAATCACATGGCAGCATTATGTCACAGTGACACAACAGATGAGGGGGATTTAAGTGACTTTGAATGCTTGGATGTTGACAGACTGGTCTGAGTAGCCTATGCCAGAAAATGCCGATTTAACAGGATCTCCACACACAACTTAGAAGAGGTCTGATAAAGAGAAAAGATCCAATGAGCAGCAGGTGTTTGATTATAAATGCCTTGTTAATGTTTGAAAAGAATTTGCAGCCGAATTGAAGATAACTGAAAGGCAACAGAAACTCAAATAATCCCTCATTTCAGCCAAGATATGAAGAATGCTTTCTCTGAACGCACATGCCAAACTTTGAAGCTGATGGGCTACAGCAGGAAAAAACCACAACCTTTTCTGCTAGAAGCAGCCTGCAAAGACTATCCGTTTAACTTTAAAGCATGATGAAAATATTTTTTGGTGATCCTGTGACTTCCTCTGTCGAGCCACAGCAAGGTTGCAGTTTATGGCTGCATGGGATCTTTATTTCCCATCTACATACCCCATTAGGGATTTAATTGGTTCTGTGATACATTGTAGGATAATACGTGCCTGGTCATAACATTCACAAGCTTTCACTGTTCAATTCTGTTGTGGTATTTAGAGGGAAAGATGAGAATATGTAAGAAGTTTCCAGTGAGATGTGAAGCCTGTTATTATTTTCTCCATCTCTAATGGGTAATTATATTGATATAATCTCTGGTATGTGATTTTATTTGGATAAATGCTATAAATCTTTGTTACTCATATTCCTCTTCCTACCCTGCAGGGACAAACCACAAACTCACGCAACAGACTCCAGAGTGGTGTCTGTTGTGTGTCTGTTTCTTTGCCACGGGATGTTATGGAAAATCTTGTTTGTTGTAATGTCCAATTTGTGTGATGCACCTCTGAGCCTTAACCAAACAATTATAGATTTTTCTTTATTTACAGTATGCTACTGAATAGAAAGCAACCCATTTAAAAACTAAACTTTCCTTCATGCGCTAGAGGTCAGCTGTGTTTCTTGACAAACACCCGTTTGTGAAGACAAAAAAATCTTCTCTGAATCACGATCATAATTTAAGGAACATTAAATGAATATGATATATATCTATATGATGAATGTATTTAAAAAGGCTTGAGGCTGTTGTGGAAATTTCATGTCCTGTGGTTCTTGCCATGATCTATGGAAGTTTTATCCTTACACCTAACACACTTCCAAGCACTATAATCTTATTCTCAGTCCCTGCTTTTAACCACAGGTCATCGCGTTCTGCTCCTCATTACATCTGGACTCCGTCACAACTGCAATCAGCCTGACGAGGCTGATACTAAATCACACTTCAGTAGGGATCATCTAATCAGTGCTTATTCTTGACATCTCCAGGAGTGAAGTTAAGAAAGACTCTTCTGTCAGCATCTGACAGAAACCCTCCAGGTTTCTCTGAATGGTTTCTCTAATTCCACTTGATACCTCTGTTTATTTCATTTACCTGTTCTGTTTTAATAAACCTTTTATAATCTTTTTCCAGCTCATCCACACTCCTCATCCTTGAATCATCTTTTTTTTCCTTAACAATGCCAAAATGAAATACCTTGTTTTTTAATAATTACCTCCAGGTTTCCTCCTGTTTCCAGCTGAGGATTTATTTTCCCACACCACAGCTGTGGAACTAAGTTCATTTAGACTCAGAACTTTTTGTAATCCTTGGAAATTATACCTATAATCCTCAAGTAATGCAGTGTCTTTATTTCACCTGTTGGTAGTGGTTGCTGCTGTTTAACTTTGTGTGTGTGTGTGTGTGTGTGTGTGTGTGTGTGTGTGTGTGTGTGTGTGTGTGTGTGTGTGTGTGTGTGTGTGTGTGTGTGTGTGTG
>JAVQJG010213067.1:0-14163 GCA_036024015.1 Craterocephalus amniculus
TGCGCCCCTGCGCCCCCCCCCCCAACCACACCCACACACACACACACACACACACACACACACACACACACACACACACACACAATCATCTGTAACCGCATGTTTGGCAGTGAAATTCATTCTCTGAACTAAACAGTCTTGAATCTAAATAATGTTATTTTTTTAAAAATATCTCAGTCAAGTATCAAGTTGTTATAGGTTATTATGAGCAGGTGGAAGTTTCTACCAACACATTTTACATTTTATGTACATCAAGTTGTACATAAAATGTCCAACTATCTCTTTTTTTAGTAGAGCAGTGTTTATAAATCATTTATGGATTTCTTTAAGGATTACTTTTTAGATTTTCTTTTCCCTTCAAGGATAGCATGTTCAATTATTCAAGTTCTTTAATGAAAAAGGGTTCTTATATATTAAGAATTGTAGTAAGTTTATCTACTTTTTTAATGTATACAGTTTCCATATTGTGGAAGATTTCACTAATCAGTGATGTCACTAATCAGCGCATCTAATGCATGTAGAAGTCTATTACCGTTGACCAACATAGTCTATGGATAGGCTACGAATAAACGTATGTTGCGCAAACAGCATTGGATTATTTACTGAAGGATGATCTCCACAGTACATGATATAAATCCACAATTTTTGTTAAAAAAAATCCTCCCTATTATTATAATCATTATTATTATTATTATTATTATTATTACTATTATGAATAATAGTAATAATAATGATAATGATAATAACAGTAATATATGATAATATATATAAAGATATTCTTATTCAATTTTAACTATGGCTGTGTGCCAAAACAATCCAAATTCTGAAGTTTTGGGCCAGCCTAGTCAAGTAGCTTTAAAGAGGCACTACGGAGCTTTGGCAGATTTTTGCACTTTACTGCCCCCTAATGACAGCTAAAGGCTGCTACACTCTTTGAACACTGTCCTTTTTCAGGAGGAGGCAAAATCAAAATGACATAATTTTTTTCTTGCCGCTGGGGTTTAGGGATGCTTGCAGTTTATACTCAACACATCATCCCTGTGAAATATTAGTATACCCAATGAGGAATAGTTTGAAGCGTCTAGTTATGATTTTGCTTTCCCGTTGAAGTGAAAGATTGGTGAGGAACTATGAAAATCTACACAATGCAAATAAATGTTAATATCCAGTTGGTGGCATGATGCAGTGCTGAAAAGAAAACAGCTGTCACATGATGCACCGGGCTGTAAAAAATAGTGTAGCTTTTCCTGCGGCAAGACAAACAACACAAAGTTTTACAGTTACAGAATTATGTAATGTTGCTTTAATGGAGACTGTAAATCGGTCCTGATAGTAAAGCATTAAAGGAGAACTTGCGTTCAAGATCGCTCCAGTATTTAGCCGGGCAGGCAGCTAGCAGCACAGCTAATGGTAAGTTTTGGGCAGTTGGCTCTGCGTCTCAGTTCGCCCTAAAAACGTGCTTTTTTCCACACTGAAGTGCCCTGCGGGTCTCAGCGATTGTCCGTCAACGTACTAGAGAGGAGAAATGAATGAAAGTATCTGAATGACCTGCCGATCACCTTGAATTGGTGTCTGTGTCCTGTTGTCTGTGTCCGAATCTCGCGGGATTATTACCCGTAATCACCCGATAACTCACGTCAAAACACCGTGAGACATTCCAGTAACTGACACCAAAAATAGCGATCGGCAGGTAATACAGATACTTTCATTCATTTCTCCTCTCTAGTATGTCGTCGGACACTCGCTGAGACCAGCAGGGCACTTCAGCGTGGAAAAAAGCACGTTTTTAGGGCGAACTGAGACGCAGAGCTAATTGCCCAATTCTTACCATTAGCTGTGCTGCTAGCTGCCTGCTCAGCTAAATACTGGAGCGATCTTGAACGCTCCTTTCTCCATCAGTCACATGTATGAGAGGAAAGATGTCAACAGACCCCAGGTTAAAAAAAAGGACAGTAATCAAAATGTCTCACAGATGATTGACTAATAAAGACCTCTTGAGGATTTTCTCAGCTTGGAGCCCAGACACTGATGAACTGCATCCAGGCAGAGGTGCAGGTATCTGGCTTGGTAACATCAGCGGATCAGTGTGAAGCAAACATATTTACATCTCCAAGGCATGGGCTTGAATGATTGCACATTCATTGAGTGATATTATTAGTTAATTGATTTATTATTATTGTTTATCTTTATTATTTAGCCTGTGAAAAAAGGTTGAAAAAAAGAGGGGCATACGATTTTATAGAAATGAATGCCATTGATAGTTTTTTAATTAGAAATTCCATTTTGCATGTATGCATTATTATGTTATGTATTTTATAACATTAAGCTGCTTCTTCAATATTTAATGATTAAGCAAAACGTGTTTGAACAAAGTGCAGCTGAATGAGGAGAAACATAAAATGAAATGATGTGTAGGAGGGAAAAAGAATGAGGTTTCACCGTGTGAAGTACCAGGTTGGCTAGAAGAAAAGAGAGAAGGTACAGTAGGAGAGATTATCATTGAGGAAGGAGGAAGTCGAAGCTGTTTAGATGTGGGAATCTAATAGTTTTAGCTCACAGAGTGTATGTGGAAAAAACAAAAATATCCAGATATGCTCAGATTCTGTCTCTGAACATCCTATTTCTGATGAGAGACCTGAAGATATTCTGTTACATAATAATTAAATTAGGAGATGAATGTGTACTTCTCTCTTTCTGTTCATTCAGTCTTTTATAGTCTGTTATTAGTTTTACAGTTTTATTATTTCTGTTTAGTTGCTGTTTTCCATTTTCATCTCCTCAGCTTTCGTTCCATTTTTCAAAGTGAGATGTGTGAACAGATAGTATCCTGTACCTGACGACACAATCCGCCAAAATCATGTATTTATGCTGTTTTAAGGAACTTGATTTACCCCATAATCCCTAAAGAGAAGTCTAAAGGTGCTGTGATGGATTTCTTTGCAGAGCTGCTTTGTTTTACTTCCAGTCTGTGCTGATAATGCAGATTAAACCAATAACAGACTGGACACATGTTTTCATTAAACAAGATTACCAAGCCTATTCTGGGAGACTGACACGGAATAAGTAATAAAGTATGCATGTTCAGTTTGCTTACATAAATAGCTAATCAGTCAGTCACATGGTGATTCAGTGTATTTAGTTAAGTAGGCATGGTCAAGATGACTAACTTGTCAGAGGTCAGAAAAAAATGGGCAGAGTGGTTGGAGATGATAGAAAAGCAACAGGAACTAAAAAAACCTGCTGGTTCCAGCCAAGATATGCAGAATATTATCTCTGAACACACAATACATCCAACCTTGAAGTAGCGCTGGATGAACTAAATTTAATGTCTCATTTTTTTCTTGAAATGTGATATACCAAACCACTTAATGAAATGTTTTTTGTCAAGTAACCAAAGAGACACTTCTAATTTAAACCCTGAGTGCTAAATACACTTTTATTACAGAGAAGCACTGAAACAGTTGACTGACATTTGTATAAAAAATTAAACGATACAAAAAAACAAAATGAATGAAAAGTACTTTCCCTAACAAAAATACAGTTGTTTAAAGTGAGCAAAAGAAAAGATAATTTTATTTAAAACAAGCTAACAGTATAAACAATGTTCTCTCATTCAGTGTGTGAGAATATGTTGATATATTTGGATATCCTGATACTCTGTCCGCCCTGAGATTCTCATCATGGATGTGCAGCAACGGTGTGATGTTGTCGTGTAAACACGGAGCAGAACCTCCGAGAAACGTTTCCATCACCTTGTTGGATCTATGACACAAAGAATTAAGGCGGCTCTGGAGGTCAGTCACAATCAGGCCGTCTGCTCTGTTTCCGTGTGATGTGTGGCAGATTCCAGCCTGAGAAACAACGAATCACGCACACATGCACACACACAGGCGTACTGCAGCAGCTCCTTATCTGCTGGATAAGGGGAGCTGTTGGCAAGGTGTGATTGATGCCGCCGCACTTACCGAGCCAAGAGAGTTTGACTTCATGCCGTGATTTGTCTCACACTTCATCCCACCCTTTTCTTTTTTCCTGTCATTATCTGTGTCCAAATTTAGGATACAGTACACGCCAAAAAAGTTAAAAATAGACAGCTGCAGCTTAAGCAGTTCTCAAGTGTAACAATAATGAAATTCATATTGTTCCAAAGACTATTAACAGGCAGTGTGTTGCAACACATTCACAAATGTTTATTGGAGTTGTTGGATCTGTTGGAGTCAAAAGGAAGCCAAAAGTTCCTTTTTTGTTTTTTTGTAATTTTGGAAAAGTACTTTTGTTTTCCCTCAGAGAATTTTTCATGAGAAGGGTTATCTATTTCTTTTTTTTACGAGTTCTTTTGTTCTGCGTATTTATTGTAACCTTTTTACTCACTGGAAGCTGTGCATCACCTCCACAGAGGAATGCCGAGCTCAGCGATCCTCCCATCGGCCCTCTAATAAGATCAGCTCTCCCAGCTGCTCTATGACACACTCCAACTCCCCACTGAGAGCAGAACAAGGCACGCTAAGATGAAACCATAACACAAGCGTGCAGCCACTGTTAGCCCGTGTTTGATGTTAAACAGATAAATGCTTACGTGGTATTTAATTTCAGCACGTATGTCAGCCCAGAACATGAATCACATGAAACATATGTTTTCCTAATATACATCGCCCACATGAGGAGGTCAAACTGTGGCAAAGCGGTTTCTATGGTCACCTTTGTTTTCATGTAGTCCATCATTATGAATCTGGTTGACAGTTAAAGGAGTCAACGTACCAGACTTAGCTGTAGAAATAGATCCCCAACCCCAAAGACCCCTGAACTTTTTACATGAAATCTTTTCCAAACAAAAGTTTTAGGATATGAATCAGACTTGGGGTTGGTGACCTGCGTTTGCTTGTGGCTCATTAACAACAGCTGCAGGCTGCAATATGGCTACTGCACCTTTCAAATGACGTGTGGCCGGTGTTGGATACTAACCAGGCTGCTGAAAAGTGATAAGACTGGGGATAAATAAGAGGCCTCGCTAACCACGTGATATATGAAACAAACCAGATAGGAGAAGAATCTGAACCATAACTGGAGCGAACTGAAAGGAGAGGTGAAAGTTTGTGTAGAGAAAAGGATTTGGCTTCTTTGTTGACTGTATATCTTATAAAAGTAATTAATCTGGATGCTTTCAGATAGACTGTGTTACTGTGTGTTAAATTTCAACCAAGTTCTGTTTCTAAATGACTTCCTTCATTGAATCCAAATCCTTCTAAGATTAATATAATTTCCAGAGTAAAATTTGAAATCTGGGTGTCGCCAAACAATTTACTAACAAACATATGTGACCTGGCTCGGTGTAAGGTTTAGTTATCAGCATGGCTGCTGATATGTAAATTCTCTTCATAATTGTAAAACAGGACAGCCTCCTGATTAAATGCAAAGTCTCTGTATCGTAAATTGGTTCAAAGGTCACATCATTCATGTTCAGCGAGCTAATGGCCAATTTTATGGTTTCCATGACCAGTTTAGACATTTCAGTGCAGACAGAGGTGTTTACACTTTAAAGGGTACCATCACTGTGCTATCTTTACACCTGAGCACTACAAAGAAGGTCATCTGTGTTCTTGTAAGTATTTAATGATAAATAATATTTGGAACCTTACTGCACAGTCTCTACTTAAAACCAAACAAGAGTTGCATCTATTTTTTTTTCTCTGGCACAAGTAGTGCACATGCAGTGTATACAGTCCAAAGTTTGAGCTGCACACACCTGGGGTTCACGCGGTTCCATACGTACCCTCTCCAGTCACTGCACAAAGTTCAACATGGAGCACTGAGCACCATCTAAAGTCTCCATGTTGTTTTCAACCAAAGGAAATGAACCAATGCTGTTATACCACCTGCAGTGTGCATTGCAGGCAGTAGTATGTGTACTATGTTCATTATTTGCACACAGTATGCAAACTTAGAAGCAGCGTCCAACGTAGTATGCTACAGTGTGCATAGCCTACATGACGATTTGGCAAAACTAATGCGTACACCACAGTTTCAGAAAAAAGGCTGACTAAGCTAATATTAGCTAGATAAAGAGGCCTTGCTTGGGGTTTCTTTATGAGAAATTAATCATCTCAAGTAGATGTTCAGATGTTTTCTAAAGCTTGTTAAATCGAAGACAATGGTTCATTGTTTGAAGTCCAGTCAGTGTGGTTACACAGATTAGCAATGGATACGCTTCAACCAGACCATCTGGACCACCATCTCTGTCAGCTATTAGTGCAGGTTTGTCATGTACCTGAACGCTGTGGACGAGAAAATGTTCAAAACATTCTGACACTTCAAACAGTATCAGTGGTAGAGTAAGGTGTGCCCCCATGTTCCCGTGTTGCTCTGGCCCTGTTTGGTCTGCTTTAGCCCTGGTCTCCTTCCACACATTTCATGTTCATTTGGGTTTGACACCACAGTGAAACCAAAAACCTCAGGACTGCATAAACGAGGTGTCGCTTGCTTGCACTGTGTACTTGCTGTGAATGAGTCGACTTCTGCTCAGTTATGACTCCAGCAAGTGTTGTGTGGACTAGAAGTGGTCCAGATGTCAACTGTTGGCCTGGAGTTGGAGTAAGGGAAGTATTTTGTGGGACAGAAGTACCGTAGTTCCAATGCAGAGAGCTTTCCCTATGGCAGTTTCCTTTTGGGAAACATGGTGGTAATTTCATGTGGCCGAGTTTTGGCAGACACACCCACATCTACTCTTTTGGGCCATATTTGGGCCAATATGCGTCCTCAGTCATGGCAAATAAATGAGCCAGGTTTTCTTCTTCCTTCTTGTTAAAAGGTTGTATCAGGCGATACTCACCCGAACGGAGAGCTGTTTCTGTCGGTGCCGTTTTGTAAAGTGCAGTGTGTAAGCAAATCATACCAATGGTGCAAAATTTCTCTTTATTCCCTGTCTAATCAAACCAAGTCCCCTGGGTTATTCTCACTATCACTGTGATGATTTGCTCAGATAATAAAGGTGTAGCTGGAGTGTATAAAATCCTGATATTAGTCTGGAAAAGCTGCATGCAATCACGAGTTGAAACAGTCTTTATCAAGTTCTGCTTTATCTATCTAACCAAAGAAACAGAAAGATGTGAATTAGAGCATCTTTACATGACATTTTTAACTATGCAATTATATATACTGTCCAAGTATTTACATTTAATGTCATTATCCTGAGATCACAATTTGATTATTCTTTTCATTTTTATCTCAAGAAATTAGCTGCTTCTCCAGATAAAAACATACTTTAGCTCCTAACAAGCTTCCTAAAGATCATTAAATGAACTTGAAAATGAGCGGTTAGCACTTCATTTTATTGATAAATGGTGCAATTGATCAGAATAAGTTGAGGCATACATTTGGTATTAATTTTACCATTTTATACGCAGATACTATGGACATTTAGAGGATGTTCATACAATTGAGTCCCATATGTGCCTAGTTTTGTGTTTAAATGCAGAGTGACTTAATCAACAACAATATGCTGTTTTGGTTGGATTCATGTGTTTACATGCATTTCATAAGTCCAGTTTTGGTCTATCATATATTTATATAGTGTTACGTAATCGGCAAAGTGTCGGCTCCTACATATAATAATCTGAAATGAATGAGTTTATAAATCACCATGTGTCACCATGTGCTCCATTTCAGTTTAACGTCGTAGCTCACTAAACACTGAGCGACACTTGATGATGCTTTGCAGATGTTTCATTCTTGAACTTTACAAGTTCAACTCTTGGATATATTTAGTTGAAATAGATAAATGACTTAATATCTCACAGGATCCCCCCAGCCTGACCTTTCTTTCTTCCCAAAGCCACAACAACATTCACGTTGACAATGCGTCCAGAAAGACCTTGAGACTATCTGAAAATGCAACCGGCAATTTCTCTCAGTTTATCTGACGAGCCTCTGCAGCTCTCCTTCCTCCCAGTTTGCTTCATTTCACTGGAATTACTGGCTTCTCTGTGGGTTTATGTGGTCGCACAGCACTATGAGGCTGTCTTTGAAAAATGTAGCTGGACAGCATTTCTTTCCTTTCCTGTGGCTTCAGATTAGCTGCATCATTCTTAAAGAGCCAGCTTGCTCTGCAGATTGACTGTAGCGTTGGCTGGTCGGGTCACTGGACTCTTGACCAAAGCCCTTAGGCAGATTAACATTCCTGTGTGGGGACCACTGTATCTCTGCCGTTATTAACAGGCCAGATTAGGCCATATATACAACAAAACAAACAAGCCTTGCAACTGTAGCATGATACAACGTGTTGATGAGGCCACCATTACTCTAAACAGCATTCTTCTCAGATTTGTGTTCAAAAAAAAAAAACGAGGATGTTGTTTCTAAAGTTTCTATTGTCCCTTTTTCTGTTTCCTTTTTTAAAAACCTACTCCCACCACTTTCCTTCAAGGCTTCATCAGGACTTTGTGTGTGTGGTGTTTGACCGACGCATGTTTCTGATGCTTAGCGGCTGCCATGTTGACATTCTTCAAGGCTTGGCCTGCGTTTCACATTTGGTCAGGTCAGGGTATTTTGTTTGCCTAAACTATTATGGGAGACCCCCAGTTGTTATTTCGCACTTTGGAGGAACCTTTAAAATGCCTCTGCTGGAGTGGTATGCTCTGCTGCACTGAAAAGACCTGCCCCTCGGGGGAGGTGGCCTTGGGGGTGAATTTCTCTCAGGCTCTGGACTCACTGATGGATTTTTTTTTTTCCTTCTCAGGCTTTAAACTTCAAAGCCAAATGCACTTTCAAGAAGGTGCACTGTAATGTGTGCACTGTAATGTGTGCACGGCAAGCGACCTAAGCAAACGGGTTCTGCTCAGTCTTCCAGACTTTACACACAGCAGGAGGAGTCTCTGTCTCGGAAACTTATCTCACCTCTTTTATATTCCTCAAACACTGTCAGACAAAGGTAAAACAAATCACAAAGTTAAATGTGGCTGTGGGGACCGTTCTGACGTTTAGTGTTATCTCTGCTGCTATCGCGAGCCTGAAGCCATAGTTTCATAGGAAATCATTAGCACTTGTGTGCTGGAGTTCCAAAAAAGGTAAAGCAACCTGATTCAGGCTAGTGGTGACCTTTTTTTGACAGAACATAAGTTTAGTCACTTATTGTATCTTCACAGTCTCACTCTGCAACCTGAGCTGCTTTCTAATATTATATGGTTTCTATATTATAGCGCTCCCATTTGATGTATACTGGGCTTTATTTCTTTAATCTTCACCAAGGTGGAGACGTTTTTCTAACAGTTTTTCAGTTAAGAACTCCTGCAAGTCTTAGAGCAAGGTAAATACAACCTCAGAATAACAACACATGGCATCTTACACCATGTCATTATTTATTTTAGACATACTAAAACATAAGAAAGGCGTAGTGTATGAAAAACTAAGTACTCCTCATAATCTAGTAGGTTGTGTCAGTGGTAATAACATGACATTATAAGTCTCTCACAACATTATGGAGGAATTTTGGCACAGACTTCCCTCTAACGTTGTTTCAGTTCATTGAGGTTTGTGCGTGCTCACCCTGAAAGGCTCTGCCAGGTCCTTAAAGAGAGCTGTGCGTAAACATAAAAGACCTTTTAATGACCAGATTTTTTTTATTTTTTATGTCTTCATTAATAAAAGCTTAGAAATTTATTCTCACATGACGAAGCCGTAAAAGCCGTAAAAGATAAGTTTGCTACCATACCTTTGCCACAAATGCTTATTAACAGGAGGGCACCTGAAGCTTTCCCCTGCTGAAAGATGGATTTATAGCTTGTGCCACTGACTGTGTGGAAGAATAAGTTTATTATTTTTGCTCAATTTGCTAAACAACACATTATAAATAAACACAGATAATATCTATTTGTTTAGTAGAAGATGAAATGATTATAAACTTGAGGGTGGGAGGACAGACATTGTGCAAAAAAGGAAATGCACACCCGATTCAGGCAGCCAACATTGGCTGCAACAATCAGCAGCACGGCTTGCGGTTGCTCCAGACTTGCATCATATGCACAGCGTTAATGTTTACCTTGTGTGTGTGTGACTTTACCGGCCCAGTTGTGAGGGTGCTATTACTTCTACACTTAACTCTTTGACAAGAGCCTGGTGAGCTTATGCTAACTGAGCCAGCCATCAGTGGAGAGGACACTTTTTTTAAAAGGTAATTGCCTTAATAGAACCACTGCGCTAAAATAAATATGCTGAATGCCAATACTTACGTAAGATATCTTCCAAAGCAACTTTACATTTAGTGGCATTAAATTTGTGAAACTTTAGAGCCAGGAGGGAGCACAGACAGCGGGTAAGGCTCACAGTAAGTCATCTGAAAGGTGTCTATACAATAACATCAGGAACATTCAAAAGAATATGAAAGAAGTAAATCCTGAGTGCACAAGCCCAAAAACATGCAAGCAAAGTTATATTAACCGCTGTGCAGGAGATGGTGTGTTCAGGTACAGGAGGGCAAGTTGTAAACACAAGAAGACAGATCACAGTATAGCTGGATGATCGTCATCAAATCTTCTGATAAACGTTTCATTATAAAGAATCAATTAGTGTATGCAGCTGTCTCTTTCCATGGACGTAATGTTTCACTGCTGCATCAGTTTACCAAACTGCTCACCAACAACCAGACATAAAACTACAGAAAAATGCATCACTGTCACAAGACTGGTGTAGTGTAGTGCTGTGAGTTTCAGAAACATGCACAGGCCAAAGACAACCATCAAAAATTCTGTGTGGAAATCCTTCAACAAAATAAACAAAAGTGGATCCAGACTGATCTCTGCATATGATCATTAACAATGAGAGTAAAATGCAGGACCGGCTCTGAGAACGCCTACATGAGGGGGCAGGCAGGAATAAGAAGGGGGCATCGTACATACACATGATGCCTGAGCCCATTTTCTGTTGCTGCTGTTCATAACTGTTTCCTATATGTGGCTGAGTTTCATGGGGAGTTTAATTCCAGAGAAATGGATTAAGTTTGGTCAGGCCTCTAAGACCAATGTGGAGTGATTTAAAACGGCCAAAACGTAAAATATGACTGCCTGGCTTGCATCCATAGTGGAGAAGAAAATACTAAGTCACAAGACGAGTTTGCTTTGTTGTTGATATACTGAGCCATCGCTTGGCTGAAGACGTAAGGCTTTGCTGCTTCCTCGGTTGTTAGCTATCTGCCAAGTTTCATCAATACTGCCACCTAGTAATTTGGAGCCGACATTACCAAGCGTGCCGGAGCCTGGTTCAACCACCAGCATGTGAATACAACTCAGGAATGATCGATCCCAGGCCCGACACGGGCCCGAGCACGCCATGTGAAAAGGCCCTTAGTTTTGGCTTGAGATAGCTCCACAGTACGCCACCTAGCGGTGAAAAATTTGCATTTAGCTCCTTTAAATAAACATGCGAAATTGGGTGCGTTTCTGCCAGAACAAGCAAAAAAATCAGCTTTGCATGCTTTACTATATGTGGGCCTTATTGTGGTGGCTGTTTTTACGCACTTCTGAAAAGCAGGTGTTAACTGGCTGCAGCTTTTGGATGAATGGAAACACAGCAGTGCTGCAGGACTGCAGACGAGCAGATAATAACGTCAACGTTATTCTGATTGATTTATAAATTGATTAAAAATATAAATATAAAAAATTATATAAAATTCCTATATAAAATATATAAAAATATAAATCTCAAATTAAGCCACCAGAGATGTTACGAGCCCTTTACATTTTTATGTAGAGACTGTAATCAAAATAGAAAACCTCTCCAGGTTGTTTTTTTTCTGTCTAGCTGTTATACAAAATTTTTCCCTCATTAGAAGAATGATTTCATCTTCCTCTCTCTCACATTCTCTTACTTTGCTCCTCCTGTGCATTCTAAAATAAGGTGAGGAAGAAAGAGTTCGCCTGACAATGAAAGAAACACAATTAAGCTTTTTAAAAAGGTTGATTCATTCTTTAGTAGGCGTGTTTTCGAAAACAACAATCAAAAGTTGCTGAAAGGGTTTGAGGAGGTCTAAGAGTCATTGAATCTAATTGGCAAAAATGTAGCCCAGCAAACATTATTTTGATCCAGTGTGGGTGTATCAAGAGGTGTGCATGAGGCAGAGAGGGGTAGAGCTCATTAGGAGATTTGATGATTTAGACTTGTAAGAAATAAAATTTGATTCTCTTTCAATTGAGATGGTCTACCGGAAAAGTTTTAGCAAGGAGTAGTCTCAATTCAAGCCAGTGTATTACAACTTTATTTGTGTCCAACCAGTTTATGAAAAAGTAATCCGAAGACACTCATGTAGACAAAGTCCAGTTCAATCCAATTAATTGTAGTCCAATTATAACCAATAAAAACAAATCCACTATGTGAAAGTTGTAACTGTGTTGTTTTAAGCCAATTAATACGAATAATTGCATGCTATAAAAGCTTACAGATTCCAGTGGAGAAGAAAACAACCAGAACCAGAGAGCGCAACCGCACCAGGCGGCCATCTTACCACAGGCAGCTCGCTCACTCTTTCACACTGATTTAACGAGACATAGTTTATATATAACCAGAACTTGCTCAGTTTAAAACCAATTTTCTAACTGCTTGATTTGTTATAAATATCAGACATGTGGTTCCGACACTGGACACTTGTTAATAATTCGAGTCCGACTCTTGAAGTGACGATTTGATTTTGAATCGATTCTCGATTCAATTTGTACTCAATTCCCATTCAATCCTCTTTTAGTAACAAAAGGTGCTAATTAACTCCATTTAATCAAGTAATCAAGCAAATAATTTTTAAGTTTAAAAAATTTTGAAACGATTCAGAGTCTTGATGAACAAATATCTTGATTCTGAAGAAAAACGATTTTTTCGGGCACCGCTAGTAAACGAGCCTGTGTGAGCCATGGAAAAGATAATTTCTGGTCACATGACTACTAAAAGCGCTATGACACTTATTGACTCATTCACTCACACTCATACAGCATATTGGTTGGAATATACTAAGTGCTTTTTACACATTCATACCCAGATCAGCAACAATATTTCCACTAATAATAAGGGGAAGCCAGGAATTGATTGGAAGACAACTATACTTCCTGAGCTACAGTAGTCCCAGGGATGCCTTCTGTGAAAGAAAAAGAGAAGCAGTAATTAATGTCAACGCATTCAGTACACGGAAAATAAAGAATAGGGAAAAAAAAGTACACAGAAGAAGTGGGTGCATGTTGGGACGTCCCCAAAAGGATGGGAATATCGCGTATGTACGTATGTAGTGTATGTACGTCTGTATGTATGTATGTATGTAGTCCATGTATGTGAAACTGCACATAGAACAAGAGACACAATATGTTGATGATTCATAGAATAAATTAGGCTCCTACAAGAACAAATTTAAGATCTCAAGTCAGGTATAAAACACAAAATTTATATTAAATTTTATTACACCTGAAAAAAGAACAAAGAGACTTGGACAGGCACTGGCTATAGGAATAATAATTAAAATGATGAACTGATAAAACATCTTCAAATTGATCAAAGGTTCTAATTAATCAAAGTAATTATATTTGTGATTAATTCAAATATTTAATTACAAAACATTTAATTGCTAATTATTGATATATTTAACGAACTGTTCTTAGAATTTTCTGAAGGGTCAATTTCTTTCCTTTTTGGTTTGTTGGTTAAAAATTCGGCCGGCTTCCCATGAGTGTCAGTGTTTGGTTCCTAGAAACTGCTTTACTGGTGGAAACAAGTGAAACTTCCAGGTTAAATATTTCATGATAAACTGTTTTAAACTGTTTTTAAGATGTTTGAAGGACAGGGTAACAGAAATAAGAGGTTTCAAAAATGTTTTTATAAAAAAATTACACCATTTGTCTGAAATCACAGCTTATTAAAAAAAACAACACTCTTTGTACCAAAAGACACATGATTCGTATCTAGTTCGGAATTAAAATGCCATGTTTACAGGAGACTTTTAATTAATCTCTAATTTGGAATTAAACTTAATTTAGCTTTAACCCTCAGGGCACCTTTGGTGCCAAACAGGTACTCTTCTGAATATTTAGTGGAATATCTTGTACAATTTAAATGATAATTGTATGAAACTTGACCAGGTTTTGGCTTTTATCATTATGTTTAAAATTCTACAATCCATTTCTTTTCGTAATGTATAGAACA
>JAVQJG010213114.1:0-13541 GCA_036024015.1 Craterocephalus amniculus
TAAACACCTTGAGTGCTATTGTGGCAAAGTGTTGGAGCTCTGTTTGCACTACTTTGGCCTGCTGCTCTTGATCAGCAATTGGCTGGGAAAACTTCAAATTCAGTGGTTGGAAAAAGCAGAGGGAGGACATCATTATCATACAAGCAAAACGCCGCTTTTTACGCCGTTTCGTACAGCCCCAAAACGGCGTAAAAAACGGCGTTTTCTAAGGGGCTTGAACACAGCGTTTTTTACGCCACATTTCAAGCGTATTTACGGCATATTTAACGGCGTCTCCTATATCACCGGCGTATAATACGGCGTTTTGACAAACAGAACAGCGTTAAAAACGGCGTTTCCTTGGGGAAATGTGTCAGAAAGTGGCGTCAATCTGTCGCATTTGGCTTGCCATAGCCGCTCGCGTTGACGCGAGAAGGCCACGCGCTCTGAAGTGCGGATTTGTCGGCTGCATACGTCAGAGCAGCGCGCCAAGGACTGTCCCATTACAAAACAATCAGATGAAACCTCGTGATCCACCCTCCAAACCGGCACTTCGTTTGGCATAAAAAAGAAGGATGCGTGCAGTGTATCCTCCGCGGCCTATTCTGTCCCATAATGCAATGCGAAGTGCATGGCATTGCATGGCAGAGCGCAAAAGGAGGAGTACAAACGTGGAAGTATTTTCTTTAGTAACGTGACAAGCCATTCATTGAAAATAAAAGCTTATGTGCATTAAACTACGACATAAAAGTCCTACAAGATTTGACGTTTGTGGATTTTTAAGCGTCACGGGCTAGGAACAACTGCTGACTGGACTTAAAAGTTAATTAAAATTTATTTTGTCCTGAACATTCACCAGTGTCCCATGAGAGGCAAAACCTAGTAATTCATGATGTGAAACGTCATTTAGTAAATGTCCCTCATGTTAATGTAAATCTACCATGACTGATTGGAATCGGTCAAGGTGTGACGGTAAAATCATTTTATCTGTTTATTTATTTATCAAATGTTTTTTATTTCTATTGCTTTTGCATTTGATATTACAGTACATTAAAGTAACAGAAAGCCTACAATTCATATAATTATGATACTCACAATTGCAATATTATCTCATAGAAGATAGCCATATTAAATGATAATGCGGTTAATAATGATAATTGTAGTTGCTAGGCAACGGGACTCATGGGAAAATGTCTTCAGCGAGGCAGTCTCATTTCAGCGACTTTCCGTGCCAGGAGGCTGCTTCTGAGAGCGCGGACTAAGCAGGGAGCTCTGTGGACGATTAAGTACTCGCACTTCAAAGCATGTGGCCTTCTCAATGAGACACAGCCATTGCTTCTTCTGAGTGAAGTGATGTTAACTGCCAACACAGCCCATCTTGAAATATTATAATTAATTTAATGAGTAAGCAGAAGGAGTCATATATGTATTATAAATTCCAAAATGATAAAAAATGTAATCATAACCAAACTAATTATTGAACCAGCTGGTTTATAAAGGATATCAATGATTTAGCAAAAAAATCTAACTCGACTGATTAAAAACATAACACAATGACAGATGAGGGCTACAGTGCCTATAAAGTGGTTTGGCCAAATAAATGTGTACACAAGGGAAAACATATTTTTGACAAGTCAGCTGTTGGTTGTGGAAAGAAAATATGTATTTTAAACTGATAACCATAACAGCATGCATTTTCACAGTTATTCTAATGTTGTTTTGTCAGCAAACAAGGTAGTGTTCTAGACGTATTAAGCCTGTCAAGATCCTGTATTTGCTTAGTCAAAGGCAAACATGCAAAAATATTTAGTCAGCGTGAACCATTCTTTCTTTGTAACTTGGTTTTTCAAGATGGAAAAAAACATCAGCTGGATGTCACAGTCACTATCCTGTGTGTTAAACCACTTCCTGACATGTAAACGACCAATGTTATCAGTGAATTTGAATGACAACAGGAAAAGTGATGCCTCCATGTACAGCACCACACATGCAAAATCTGTGTATCTCATAATATCACACACCCAAACATTATGCTAATTGTGCCTCTTAACTAGACCAAGGAGCCTTTTTACCTTGATGATGTCTCATTAGCAGACTGAGCTTGACTCGTAGCCCCCGTGCACTTCCTTCCAGACTTCTCTCCTTCCTACACTCCACCAGCAGGCACTATAATGAATGTGGCTCATTTTCAGACAGTTGTCCAATTATGTGTGAGACACTGTGAGCTAGAAAGTTTTGTTGAAACTGTGCAAGAGTGGCAAGAGTGGATTACTCTTGACAAAGGTATATTTAATCATGTTTTCTTTTTTTTATTTCTAAAGAACATTCACAGATCTTTTATTACACATCCTGTAGACATTTACAAATGCGAACACAACACAATGTAAGCGTGTTAACACCGACAATGTCTTCAAGAGTAAGTATTTGTCAGGATCTAAATGGTTTTAAAAAAGTAATCAGACAGTAATTTTCTAAGACAAATCTGCATTTTTAAAAGCTGAATAGTTTCCTCAGGTTATATATAGAGCTGAGTGTCATCAGCATACAGTAACAATTAATTATGGATTTTCATGATTATGTAGCAGTTGTAGCCATGTCATTTAAGAACAGAGAACACACACTACATATATTTGCATTTAGCAGGCCCATTATTGTCCTGTAGTAATTGCTGAGGGTGTGCGGGTGCAATAAAAATATGCAGTTGAGGAATAAATGTTGTCATTTGCTGAAATGACTGATTATTTGATTCCTGTATATTTGAAAATGCTGTTATTTGTATTTTTAGAGTGAAAAATAACAAAATCATACTTTTTTGAAAGTTAATTTATATCATTATTCAGTCATTATAATAAAGATAATGAAAAATATATAGCTTACTGTACTTCAATTCCTTAATGTGAAATAATACATAAAAAACAAAAACTTTGGGTTAAAGGTTTGATTGTGGGTGGGGGTAAAGTCTCAAGCTGGTAGGGTATATTCTTGGAAGATCTTGATCTCTCAGGCTTGTCATACATGAGTAGTTCTTGTCTGTAGTTGGGTTTGTGTACACACCTCCCCACAAAAAACAAAATAAAGACCTCAAAATGATCAAATAAACATACCTCACATTTACAATGAATACAATAGGGTGCAAAACAGTGGTCCCATATGAATGTTCTTGAATGGACTCAGAGATGATCTTGAGATTATTAATCATGCAGGTATTTTGGCACTTAAAAAAAAAGTTAACTTTTCAATATTTTCTTAAAAGAAAAAAATAGAAGAGTTGAGTAGAGTAAAAAAAACCTGAATGAAGTGTTTCTCATTGGATCTTCGGTTAGGATAAAATCATTGTTTTTGTCTTACCAGTAACTTTAATATCAAATTTGTTCTGCAGAAGGAATCCGAAATTTATTTTACCACTAACAAATTTGAAAATGTAACATGAAAAAATTAAGTTGGCAGAGGGTTTGGATGTTTTCAGGTGTTTCACTCAGAGATTTAAACTGGCAATAACTCTGTCAGCTGGATAGTACAGTACGGCTCGTCCTAATCCCCTGGATAAAGAGGCTGAATAAGGTATTATATATCCAATGCTGTCCTTGCACTGTGGAGGGAGCCTGCAGACAAGATGCTATCTGGGAGATGAACAACAGAGTGCATTGCATTTCCTGTATCGGCTCTTTGACCTGGTCACAGTCTATGTGTGCACATGTGAATGGACACTGCAACCATACATGAGCTTGCAACATCGTGTTTGTTTTTAATAGTTACATAAATTTGATAGTTTATATACATTCTTTTTACTTTATTCTGCTCTTATTCTTTATTATGCTCTATAGGCAACACATTATTGTATAATTTTATTTACTTTCAGATGACACAGTAATTTAAACAAATAATTGTTAATCTTTATTACTCAGTTATAATTGACTAAAAATTCACATCCTGTTAATCATACAGGAAACAACCATGTCAAAGACATGCTGACTCAACCTGAAACAGAAATAAACCTTGTTTGTTCCCAATAGCGAAAACTACTGTTACAATAAATCTGATAGCATATCTTGGGTTAGCATATGCAAAACTTTTCACCCCCTTGTCTCATTAGTTTTTTTTCCAGGTCTCCATGACAAAATGGCATGCAGCTCTATGAAGGGACAGTCTTCTTCCTAGGTTGCCTGGTCAACAGTGATTGGTGTACTTTGCTATCACTCTCTGGTTCCTCATTCCCAAGGTATCAATTAGGCTATGCATGGTTGTGGATCTTTTTTCTAAATTCACCATTTACATTTGGCCAGTTTCCATTAAAATATATACTATTTTACTTCACTCACCTACCACCAATATGAAAAATTATTCTATAGACATACTCTGTAAAGATAAGCAATGCCAAGAAATCCTGACAGAACAGCAGAGTATCATACTGTCATAGTGGGAACTGGGCAGAACAATAAAATATTAATCCTTGCTCAGAAAATGAAATAAAGGTCTATTTCCCAAACCAATCAGGCCAAGTTTTACAGTAGCAAATTCAAGTAATTATTGGTTCAGTTACGCAGTTTCACATTTATTCACATTTATTCACATTTATTCACGCAATTATGCATTGCATTGCTGTTAAAAAACCCCTTTTTTGGTGTTCTTTTTCATCTGTTTCTTCATGCTTACACTGATATAAGACTTGTGGCTCTGCATGTTAAATGAATCAAAATGAATGAATTATGCTTACTTTTCCAGTATATCATACAATTAATAATTCTGAGTGGAATCTGTTTAAATTAAACTTAAACTTAGCTTGTATTTTTACCAGTTTAATACCATAACACATAACATAAAATACTTTCTGTTTGTAGACAAACTAATATATGAAAATAAATAATAAAATCTACAGCATTTCCTTTCCTGATGAGTAGCCATACAAGCCACCTATGCTGCATGTGTGATGATCCTGTCTTGTGCTCCACTATGATTAAATGTTCACTGATGTGTCTCTGAGGAACTCATGAGAAAAGTCACACTGAACATAATTTCGTCACTAGTGACCATTTTAAATTTTAAATCCCATATGCGACATTGGTCAAGCTCATTAAATGCATTTCCTTGTAGTAACAAATGCTGCACAAATTAGGCTTTCCCGTAAGAAAATGAAGATCAGGTTAATCTGATAGTACTGAGTACTCAGAGAGTGCTATCCTCCGCCAAGACCAATGCCCTATCTCACAATTATATACAAAGTGATCTGGATCCATTAAAATTTAATGAGTTCCTACTCTGCCCACATTCCACCTCTCCACTAAGAGCCAAGAAATTCAACCCGGTGATTCATTTTCACATTTGTTGATAAGTAAACAAAACTGAGAACATGACATGAGAAACAGTGTTTCGAACAAAAGCATATAAAAATGATTTACATTACGGTAAATATCAAGTTAGTTAGATATTATCTGACATATTCTTGAAACTAAAGGGGAGAGCATTTATCTGCCAAGGCAAATCCTCTGTGACATGGATCTACACCAAGATTTAATGGGTTCATTCTTTGCACATGCTCTCCCTCTACTCTAAGTTTTGATCTACATAATATTATGTGCCATCAGGGGGAAAACATGCAGTCACCAAGGAGAGGAACCCTTTGTTCTTTCTAAAAAAAAAAAAGAGAAGGCAAATAAGTAGTACACAGTCCTGTGGCCTGCTTTCTTCTCTCCTGTTGTTCAAAGGGAGCTGGTCTGCTACATAATAAACAAGCCTTCTGATAATTATCCAAGCAATGAGTGTCCATTCATGCACAATCTCACTGTGGACTCTGTGTTTAGTAATGATGTGTCAAAAAAATTAGAGATTGAGTTGGTTTGTTTTATTTGAAGCAAATGAGTGGTGTGAGAAAATGAAAAGTGAGGGCATAAAACTGGTAAAACTGGTAATAGAGATAAAAAAAAAACAAAACAAAACAAAACATCAGTTTCTTATGATATCCATATAGCACCTATATGTTTTTTTTTTTCATAGCTACCCCTTGGGTAGCCTACAAGGTGTCCTGGCATATCCTTTGTTGAAAACTGACAGCTGTTTCCACAACACCATCAAGAAAATCAGTCCAAAGCAACGTTTTTAGAACAACTTTGTGCTTTGGGCCACAGGTCCCAAGAGGCCTGGAAAAGCTGCACATGGTGTGTCTGTGAAAGAATGACCCCTTGTGAAAATACCAATTCAAAACAAATGCTGCTCTCAAAATCTGATCCGATTTTGTCTCATGTAAGCAGTCAGGAATTTAAACCATGCTTATTTTTGTCAAGGAGCTGTCAGGAACATGATACCCTCTTCACTCAGTATCACAGAATTTACGTTTTTTTTCTTTTGTACAGCAGCCAGGGGTATAATTCATTAGACAGACCCACTATAATGAGCCAGCAACAGACAATGCACCCAATTTCCACTGTGTCCTCTTTTCCCTGGGAGCTGTGATCATAATGACAGTGCTGTTTGTTGCCTGGTTTCATGCTGAATCATGAACACAGCCACAGGCCATCAGCTTTTCTTTTCTCACCTCTCTTCCCATGGTTTCTGGGAAAAAAGAGAACCTCATCATGTCTTGTCACTTACATTTCTCAATACAGACACTTCTTATTTGGTTTATTTATTTATTTTACAACCCTAACAAGGCAACATAAGGTGACAAAGATACTTGATTATATGATCTTTTCCCCCTGATAAGAAGTAAAGCAACTCTGGCAGCAGGGACAGCATTGTCTTTACAAGTAACCAGAAAGGCAGCTTATTTAAATCCACTTTCTGTAAATGGTAACCAGGTTATAACAGAGTAACTCTTGTTCAAAATCCCTTAAATCTACCTGTTTAAACAACCCTCGCCTATTTTGCATAAATATCTAACCGACCATGTCCACAGGGGCAAAGGTTTAACCTTGGTTATTTAAATGCACCAACCATGTTAATTGGAAATATGCATGACAGAGTGTCGGCGACCAGGTGGATGTTGATAGGTAAAAGATGAAAAGGTTACCACTGGGGGGACGACTTTTGAGCACCACAAACTTATAATGAGACACAAAACTTCACAATACTAGTAAAATATAGCTAAGAACAAGTTTTTTGAGCTTATTTCAAGATCTTGTGAAGCTTGAATATATCAAGAGAATTTTCACTTGTTCCATTGGCAGATTTTTTTGCTTATTTAAAGCAAAAATACCTTGTCTAATTTTTTAAAAATTATTTTAATAGTGGCATTTTTTCCAGCGCAAAGACAAAAAAAGTATTTCTTAAATCAAAAGTTCCTGTTTGTGACCAAATTCCCAAATTGATGTCTTAGATATGCTGCTAATGCCGAGCCATCATGTAAAGATGAAAACAAATTTTGTTACAGGTGGTGTGTTGCTCAAGCATAATCAGATCATGTCTTCTGCGGATTGGTGTTTGTTTTCCTCTCTGATTTGTGCCTTGTCCATTAGTTTTGCGAAACTAGCATGTATCCGACCCATTTATCTTCAGATGATGGAGCACTCAGCAATCACTCTACTGTTAAGGAGCCCCTTTAAGCATATTGGCTTTATAATTTTTTCATGCACACTTACATTTTTACGATACTAGACTGTTGTTGATACATAATGAATTTTTGTGTTGAGGCTTCATGGAGCCGATGCATTTAGGTTTATTTTCCACTGGGGTTTGTATTGATTGATGTTTTTGGGTTTTGATTGTACCACAATTCATTTACAGAAAAAAAACACATTTTATTTTTATTATTTTTTGAAGGTTATAATCTTTCTTTCTTTCTTTATTATAATCTGTTCTTTAAATCATTTTCAAATTAGACTGGAAAACTAATGCACACCCACTAAAATAATCAAGTTTAAATGGACACTATTTTTTTATTTATTATTTCTTTAAAGTAGAAAACGGGTTTAAATGGCAAACAAAAAAATACTTCAACGTCAGTACCAATTCTCTTTCGCTATTGGCCAAATTATTTATTTACTAAATTCTGATTGGCTACCATTGTAAGTTCAGAGGTTAGCTTGTTTGGTAACATGTTTTGTGTACCAGTGTGTCTTAAAGCGGCGTTAGATCGTTTGATATGGGAAAAGTGGCAGCTCTTTCACCGTAATGCAATACAGCCTCGGTGCACATAGGTGTTTGCGCTTATCAGCTGAAACTATTTTGCACTTTATCGCGCATGTTTAGAGTTGTAGCAAGCTGGGCATGCAAATGCTAGCGCTGTAGCTGCGTAACTTGCTAACAAGTGCCGCACTGTAAATGTCATAATATACCAGAAGCTGACCTTGTAGGTACAGTCCACTGGAATACGGTTTAAATTGACTCTGTTTTAGCTATGGCATCAGTTAGGCTTCTGTGTTTGTTTAATATGAAAGCAGTCAGCTCGATAAAAACATTAGCCCGAGGAGGATGCAATGTGTGCTTCAGGAGAAATATCTGTAGTTCACCTTCAAGGCTGCAAAGCAGAATGTCAGCCTGGGTCATTGATCAGTATGGAACTAATGGGGTTTTGAGGTACACAGAGGAAGTCACCGTCCCCACCATTAATTTCGCCAGTGAAGTGTTAATAAAAGTCAACGCAGCTAGTCTTAACCCTCTGGATCTGTCTATGAGGGGTGAGTGTCGCATAGGGATTCACATTACTGCAGAGCTGTAAACAAAGTTGTGAGAATAAACAAATGTGAATTATATTTTTAATTTTTAAAACATACCTGTTTGCTTTTCTTCCTAGGAGGCTATGGAGCTACATTGCTGAATATAAGAAGGGATCCATTATCTGCCGTAAGCAGTTACAATGAGTTTCCACTCATCTTGGGTCGTGATCTGTCAGGTGTAGTTGTGGACTGTGGATCAGGGGTTACACATTTTGCTCCAGGAGATGAGGTAGGTGTTTCTGCTCATGGGTCTATAAAAGGTAGATATAAAGCAAAACTTGTCAGACAAGTGCCTAACAGCACCAGATAAAGATGGACTAATACTGTATTGACAATCCAAGCTTTTAAATTGTACTATAATCCATGTTAAATATAACCTTATACCCAGTAAGTCTTTTTTAAAGCAAATAAAAAGATCAAATTCTACTAGAGTCTTTCAAAGATCTATTATACTGATCAATATTTATGACAATGATTAAATGGGCTGTACTTATATTTGATGTTTTACCTACACCATTTACAAAGATAAGGTACATGGTAAGAATATTAAAAACGCATTTGTGGGTCATAGAAGCTGAATGCAGCTTCCCGTGTCTGGTTCTGACTCCAAGAATTAATAAGAGACTCTATCCAGATGATATTAGTGGTCTGTTGAGTTCATACTGGCTTAAAAAGCCACTGAGGTATTTAATTCCTCAACCATTCAGAGCTTTATTGACCAGGAGCAGAACTTTAAAGTTTCTCCACTGGTAGACGGGAAGCCAGTGTGAAGACCTCAAAGCTGGACTGATGTGGTCTAATGTCTTGGTCTGAGAACTCCAGCAGCTGAGTTCTGAATAAGCTGCAGTTGTCTAAATGATTTTTTCAGTAAAGACGCTGTTAGAATGATCAAGCTGGCTAAAGATAAAAGCATTTTTCCCAGATCCTACTTAGACATCAGGGGCCTCATTTACAAAGCCATCGCACATAGAAAAATCAGTGTACGCCATTTATAGTCAAATTTTGGGATTTATAAAAACCAAACTTGGCAGGAGAATGTTCTTACCTCCACGCCAACACTGACCCTGAAGTACAGACAACATTTGGAGAAACTGTGACACCAACGGCAGGAGAATAAAAGCAAAAATAGGATGTAAAACCTGTTACATTATCATCCACATTGCATGTTATATGTTAAAGTTAGGTGCAATAACCAATAAAGGAGCATAAGAAAATTATACTACTGGGAATGCATCTGCTCTCACATTCGCAAAAAGCTAAAACATTGTGAAACAATGCTAAAACCAGCTGCTATAAAATCCATTTACAGATCATCGATAAGGCAGCCAGCAGGCTGCCATAATGCGCCAGACTAAGGAAGTTCTACAATAATGATTTTTACAGTCAAAATGAAAGTAGCTGTGCAGAATTGTCAGTAATCAGGGTATTTTTCCACCTTTAGCCGTTCAAAAAATTAAATGATGGTTCGATATAAAAAGCCACATCAACTCACAAAGACATACAGTGACTTTTCTGATGCATGGGAGAGTCATAGGAGAGTGAGTGGATTTTTGAAGACCAGTAAAACTTAATGACTGACGATGATGCCGCATGCGGTGCCTTTGGCCCTTTGTTGTGCTGTGGGTCACCGGCATTACAGAGACATACAGGAGGAATCATGTGAAGCCAAATACCTGCTGACAGGTGGGTGATATGCAGCCAACCTCCAGCTGTTTGGTGCCAGACGTGTAGGAGGCATCACTGGTTTACGTTAACTGGCCTTACACTGGAGGGAAACAGGCAAGCAGAACTCTAAGTTGCAACCTCCTGTTTCCCAACATAATGGGTGTTATTGCGCTCATAACAGCACCCAGTGATAATTAATGTAATTTTAAATCACACGATATTCTATATTATATAGACTATCGTTATATATTAGCTATAATTTGTGAAATGAAATCAAGTTGAGACTAACATAAATAGCAAAATTATGTCAGATTATGTTTGTTGTCAGACTTGGACCTGCGCCTGCAAAACTGAAAGACAGACTTTACCACTAACCTGCAGAACACGACAGCAATATGTCTCAGAATCAGTCTGATATTTTTGATGGGCAGAGTTCTGTGTTTAATCTGAAAATATTTTGTCTATTCAAACAGTCATTATTACATTCATCTGCTGGATGTGCAGAACGTTTTATATCTTGATAATTGAAGTGGCGCTGATGGCCTCTGCCACCTGCAGCCTCTCCTCTGCCGTCACCGATGTCCATGCCGCCCACCAAACAAGCATTTTTCCATTTAGCAACATGTTTCATTAATACTTTCATTCTCATGTTTGGAAAGAATCTGCTGTTAAACTCTTTCCCCTGTAAGCCATCATGAAAATGATATGATGAATATTTATCATGGGCGTCCACCTGACCTTCTATAGTTACTGCATGGGCAGGGCGTGGAGCTCCCTCACGTGCAGAAACACTAGAGTTGATTCTGATTTGTAAACGGAAACAGGTGTGGGACGTACATTCACGCTTTTTTATAAATCTGAAAGTTTTTGAGCCGCATGTCCCATTTTCCTACATACGCCACCAGTAGTCATCTTTCCTGTGCAATGTTTAATAAATGAGACCCCAGATCTTTTAACTTGATATTTTCTTAAGGCTGAATTTGTGATTCTATTAATGTGTTTTTCAGAATTTAGGTTTGAGTCCATCACTATATCCCAATTAGAAGATCATCATTATATATCAAAGCATAAAAAGTTGGTTTTATTTAGAAAACAAAGCCTGTTAAAATATGACTTTTTTATATCATGCTAAGACAAAAGGCTGACATAACTCGTCATTTTGTTTAATGTTCTTCACACCAAATACACACCACTGCCATGCTACTTCATTCGCAGACATTTCTTGGAGGAAACATTTTCTCATCACTCAATAGTGACTCATACTAATCTTAGACGCCTACTGTGCCGTCTCCCACATGTCCATGGTACCGTTCTCTTGTACTCTGAAATACAATTATGCAAATTCAGCTTAAAGTGGATGTGATCAAATAACAGAACACAACAGAAGTAAAATGTCCTCATAAGCTGTTCTACTAATTATGTTCCACTGGCTTCAAAATCTCCTCGGAAGCAACTAATTATGAGAAATGACAGGAACAGTCATTGAAGAGCTTAAGAACCGATTAAGCAGTTTCAGAGAGTGTGAGTAGGCGGTTAAATTCAATCGTGTTCACCGTGTTAAATGTCATATTTTTCTTCCAGGTGTGGGCTGCTATTCCGCCGTGGAAACAAGGCAGCCTGGCCGAATTTGTGACTCTGACAGAGTATGAGGTGAGGTGGAAGAGCTGTATGACACTGCATTTTTATACCAGATTCATTAGTTACAAATTTATCTTCTCTATCTCTTATGAAATCTGGCTGTTAAGTAATTTGTATAGTCTATCTTTGACAAATAGTAAAGAGACAAATGATTGGGACTTTATTTGAATTAAATAAGTGTATCCTGATGAGCTCATATAGATGGTCATTTACTTGTCAACATGACGTATATTTGGCTGTGTCTTCCAGGTTTCCCATAAGCCAAAGTCAGTGAGTCACATAGAGGCAGCATCCATGCCGTACGTAGCCAACACTGCATTATCTGCACTTGTCAACGCAGGTGGCCTGTGTCGAGAAAGCTCGTCAAATAAAAGGCAAGTATCAGCCTGATCCTAGATTTGTATTGAAGGGCCCAATCGGCTTTTCAAGATGCTTTTTGAGGTGCTCTTCATCTCTGTAGCTGAATTAAATTGTCAAAAAGGTATTAAAGTCAAGCCTTTGATCAACAACTACACGTGGAATCAGATAAAACTTCTTCCACTCTTTTGGTAAAAGCAATGGTTTCCAACTTTTCAAATTCCTTTTCACCCCATGGGGCTTCCACCTGTTTTTGTAGATTTCCCTGAATGAGTCACACAGTTGTTAAATGGCCCTCTGGTTGCTTGGATTTCTTTTTAGAGTTTTGATCACTGGAGCATCCGGAGGTGTTGGAACATTTTCTATCCAGGTAAGATATTAAACGTATATTTCTGTAGCTGCAGGTACACTTGACTCCTCCGTGAATTGTCGTGAGTGTATTTCTGTTTTCTCATCAGCTTTTAAAGACGTGGGGTGCCCATGTAACCGTTACCTGCTCTCAGAACGCTGAAGGACTCGTTAGAGGGCTGGGGGCCGACGAGGTGGTAGACTACACAGCAGGAGATGCGTCTGAACAGCTTGAAATGATGGAGAGGTAAGGGATATGATTATGCTTTTAGAAATCACTGGAACATGAAATTGTACTGCATGTCAAATAGAAAGTAACAACATTTTATTAAGTTTTTCAAAAAAGAGGCATATTTGGCTGCAACGTTCCAGGCTATTATTAATGCATCATTAGAGTCAGAGCTGGTTCATTCAAGGTGCTAAAAAAAAAAGGGGTGATTTCTGTGTCCCCCTCCTTAAACACCCTATTTTTTTTAAACATCTCGTCAGCGGGATGCACCTGCTCACTTTGTTGTTACCATGGAAACAAGACGGTTTCATCTTAATAAATTCAAATCCTTCTGGGCTGGAAACATGTTTTGATTCAAGCCTCCAAGTTTTGACAGCCTGTGTTTGTACCGGCAGGTTTGATGTTATTTTGGACAATGTGGGTGGCGATACGGAGCAGTGGGCGTTGGATCTGCTGAAACCTTGGTCTGGGGCAAAATACATCACATTGGTGTCACCTTTACTCCTCAACACTGACTCCATGGGGCTGTTAGATGGGACGTTACACGCCGGCTTCACCCTGCACAATAAAGCTATTCAGGTAAATGCGAGTGAAACATTTCTGATTTTACATCTAAGTTATCAAGGCTGTTGTAAACAAAGACACCCACACTGCAGAGACTCCAAATCTTACCAAGT
>JAVQJG010213118.1:0-12718 GCA_036024015.1 Craterocephalus amniculus
ACTGGCGACCTGTCCAGGGTGTACCCCGCCTCTCGCCCCTTGACAGCTGGGATAGGCTCCAGCACACCCGCGACCCACTTGGATTAAGCGGTTCAGAAAATGGATGGATGGATGGACAAGAAACGCAATTTGAAGCCTCCTTAATGTTATTTAGCACCATGGAGGAGAAATCAGCTGATAGACTTTAAGATGAAGGTCACACTAGGGTTAGAATTAACAATCATCTGTATCGATTCTTGATTCAAACTGATCTTAATTTACATTCAATCCTCTTTTTTCTTGATTCATTAGAAGAAAGAAAACTGATCATTTTCATCAAAAAACGGTTTAAACGTCGCTAACCTGGCAAAGTTTAACATGTCTTTGTCACTTAGCAGCAGCTTTGAAAGTCAAGCTAATTATATTTTAGCCTTTTAAAACATCGATATTTGGAAATTCTGAAACGATTCTGAATCTTGAACAAGAATCTCAATTCTGATTAAGAACTTTTTTTCTTCACCACCCCTAGTGGACAGTGAGTCCTCAACTAAACTGGGCAAATTGGACAATTATCTGAACCAGTGGTTGGACAAAACTGATCTACAGCCGGTAAATTCCAACAGTGTCCTTTTAGAAGAGCTGAAACGTGGATATGGCTGAAGTGTGCCGCCACATTACAGCAGAGCAGGACTGGGGACCATGGTAACAGGTCTGATGGAACCAAAAATAAAGCAGTCGCATGTTTCTTCAGTAAATCTCGACTTCTTTACTGTCCTTTCTCTGTTTTTTCAAACGTGGAGTAGCTCCAGACTTTTGCACAGCACAGCCCAGCTTCCAACTTGACTATTAAAAACACATTTACACATTGAACCACCACCTGAATTGTCTCCATGGTGATATCCTCTTTCAATGTCTAGCTCATCTTCCATATAGTTACATAAACTTAAGGTATTTTCATGTTCTTCTGCAGCCTGTTTGATGAAATCTTTCACTTTCGGCTTGACCATAGACTGAAAAATGTTTGACACTCAGGATATTTTTTGTCTTTCAGACTTAAATGACGCATCTCCACCTGCAGCATCTATCTGCAGCATCCACATGTAGCATCTACCCCTGGGAGGAAAAATCTACCTTCCATCTCCACCTGGAGCCTCTGGCATCAAGAAAGACACTAAATCCGCTGTCAACCTCCACCTTCTGGCATCCCCCTCCAGGTAAAATTCACCTTCAGCCTACAGCTGAAGCCATAGCATCCGTCCTCAGAACAAAAACATTTCCATTTCCACACTTTCCATCTGTTCAAAACACAATCACAGACTGAACCAACACCTGAATCATCTCCATGGCAACATGTTCTCTTCAGCTCCAGCCTCTATCATCTTCCGTCCATCTTTACACAAAGGTCCACCAGCAGTATGGACAAAGAGTTGCTGTTTAAAAATGTGTGATGAATTTTTTGATATGTAATAATAGGAAAAGTCCTAATAAATAAAGTTTGAATTAGAATTTAGTGATTTTTTAACCCCTTTTTGTGTGCACTTGTGAATAATAATAGTGCTACTCAGTATTAACCAACCTGAGTTGCATTCTTACTTTTTAATGTTAATGAGTGGAGTTGTGATCAAGTTTTTTGCGGTCGTCTGTTTAAAAGGTTGAGTGGCTCAAAAAGGATGTTTTGTACTTGAATGTGATTTACCTCCTCTTTTTCATAAAAATGTAACAAAATAATAGCAACAGTATGTAAGAACACCAGACATCCTGCGGATTGTCCTTTCTCCTTTGGTTCAGAAGTAGGTCAGTGCACTTGAGGTAACCAATCAGAAACGAGGGGCGCAGGAGGGGCGGGGCCAAACGGACAAAGTCCAGGAAGAATTTTTCTCGCATTAAGATAAATAGGAAACGATTTTCTCCGCGACGTCTCCTGCAGCTTGTGTGGTCCTGCAACGCATTTCAACACTCGACTGTCATTATGGCTGAAAACAGAGATAAAACTACTGACCAAATGAAGACATGGAAGGAGGGTAGAGGCTCTCAGGTTTGTGTGTCATCGAATATTTTTGATACGTAGCGTCGCAAGAATGCAAAAACTGGGTGAGGGGTCATGCGGGGTAACAAAAGCCAAAGAGCATACTGGGTTGTGAACTAGATATAAGTAATGTACAACTGCTGCACTTTTTAAACTATGCTGATACATGCACAGTGCATTTTAGCAAACGGCCAGTTTGTGGTACTGTGATCTCTGTTCTCGCTCAGTTGCTCACATTTAGGCTAAAGTGGACCCTTTTAAGATCTCTGGAGGAAATCTGAAGATCTCAGATTACCCTAAACCCTACGTTTTTCCAATCTGTTTAGGCCTATATAAAATTAAAGAACAGCTAAAGTGATGTTTGTGAAAAAGACGGGCTGTAAACATTTAAAGTAGGTCATTGGACTTGAACCCACGGGATTATATAACAAGGTCACATTAGTGCAAGCAGCAGGAGTCTATGTACATTAAATACTGAATTATCGTTTCAGATTTATACGTTTTGATGTTTTAATGCTGCGCATGTGTCAGGCAGTGTGGGAAAGCTGTCAAAACGGAGTCCATCAATGTTTACGTTAGTCACAAGTAGCTTGTTGATGTAACCTGGTTCTGTGATTTCAATGGTTTCCGTTCCTATTGTTGCAAAACTCAGATATTCTCATAATGTTGTTCATTGATTTATTCAAGTTACTAGTTTTTTTAACTGTTATCTGCATTCAGTTTTTAACACTTTCTTCCAATTTGAACTCATATTATATGCCTAGTTTATTAATTTGTGCATTTCCTCCTCCCCCCAGAAACCAGATGTTTTGACTACAGGGGCTGGACATCCTATTGGAGACAAGCTGAACCTGCAAACTGCAGGCCCAAGAGGCCCACTGCTAGTCCAAGATGTGGTCTTCACAGATGAAATGGCCCACTTCGATCGGGAGAGAATCCCTGAGAGAGTGGTGCATGCCAAAGGGGCAGGTTAGTATTCAACAGTAAGTGTTTAGCAGGCTACATCATATCATGTTTGTTTTTTTTGTTTAAAACGGATGCTGACTTGTTTTTGGAAGAATTGTGGGATATTAGATCATCTTCAGTAAATTTTGTAGTCATAAATTAGCTATTTATCCATGCAACTTTTTAATATTATGTCATTGCTTTGCTTGGATTTAGAGTTTTAGAGCAACATCTGCCTTGAACAGAAGAATAAGACCAAATGACGGGAATTCTTGATTGTGAATGTGCTGCAGATAAATACTAATATCGTTGCCACTATCATAGAGTGGGAATAACTTGTTTGTTGGCCTTCTCTGGATGCTGCAACAATGTTCAAAGTGCCAATAGTCAGTAAAACCCAACAGTGAAGTATAAATATATGAAGTTGATATAACCCTTGCTCTTGTTTTTTCTCCTTCTTGCAGGGGCGTTTGGTTACTTTGAGGTCACTCATGATATCAGACGCTACTGCAAGGCCATATTGTTTGAACATGTTGGCAAGACGACACCTATTGCTGCCCGTTTCTCCACTGTGGGTAAGAATGACCATGTAGCATAATAAAGTTGTCAGTGTTTATAGATTTCATTTTGTCAAATATGCACAAAATATAATTATTTGAGTAAAATGGTCCCTGAAATTATGTACAAACCTTACCAAGTTGGCAGGATATTATCAGTGCGTTACAGCTGAACCTTGAACATTCACAGTTATATAATGGGGAGACAGAGTAAACGCTCGGTGCCAGTTCCAATAACAAAGTCCACAGCCCCTGGGCATGCTCTATAACTATATAGATGTATTTTTATTTTAGTGCCTTTCAAAAGATTAGAAAATTATGGAGTTTAATACGTTTACAGGTGGAAAACTTCGAAGTAAACATTTTTATCGTATAATGAAAACATGTTGTTGCAGTAAAAGGCTGCATGAAACTGGCATCTGGCTTATCTCCTGTCAGCAGGTGGTTTTCATCTGAACATTTGGCACGCTCATTGGCTCACATGGTAAATGACATAAGAATAATTGGCAGTGGAAAGTCATTCACTCTTTAAGCTACATTGGGAAAGTGTTCTAGATTATTACAGCCATATTATCAACCACCAATATCAACCCCAAATTTACAATCCACATGAGAATATTCTTACTAGTTTTCTATAATGTGCAAGTGTCATCTATAGACAAGCTTGTTGATTTTAAGAGATTAAAGAGCACCCGGCATGTTGAGAGCATGAATGATTGCACGAAGAATTGTCTGTGTATATTTATTGAATATTTATTGAAGTCTGTGTATATTTAAAATAAAGAAATTGATTATTCACTATTAAAAGCGACTTAAACACCTGCAAAAACATGTTGCCAGTGAAGTCGCATTACAGTCTCTGCAATGTAAACAGACATGGCTAATGCTCCTAATCGACATGGATGTGTGAGAGAGGAGGAGAAAAATATAATTATTTTCATAGATGAATGACCTTGTCCTTCCTGAAATGGTCAAATATTTTGCAAAGCTGCAGTTTAGGTGTTTGCAATGGCTAATAGTTTGATATTAACTCCTCAGTTCCACCGAATGAGGAAGTGGCATGCTCTCTGCCTGATACCCTGTCCCACAGTGACTTTTCCATTGTTTGATTCTCCACTTCACACAATATCGTGAGGATTTAAACATTCGGTAGTAGTTGGTGCATTTATGTGAGAAATTACCAGGATTTTCAGCCTCCCTTGGAAGCCCCTCTTCCCTGTTCACCTCACTAAGTGACCTATTGTTTTCAGATCAGGTAGCCTACTCATGAAACCTTGCTGCTCCTTGACCTTTCCTGAAACAATTTTTATTTAAACACGGTTTGATATTTATTTAAAGAATAGAAATTTCTACACATATGGGGCACAGGTCTATCTGACTGAACAGGATTTTGCTCAGTTCTGTTTTTAAGATTATTTGCTCTCTGGTAATTAAAGATCAAAGGCGTTTCTGAAGAGGAGTGCCTTGTGGAGTTTATGAAGGTAAACACTTACATACTGTTTTGACAATTGAACTATTTATTATGAGCTTAAACCAACTATTTACAATTTAAAGCTAAAACAGATCAGCCTTTTCTTTCCCCCACTTGCTGGGACCGCTCCCATCGACTTGAATTGCGATGATCTGCTGCAAAGCTGCAGCACAGAGTCTTTGTTCTTTTGGTGGGACCGAGGGGTTGAACTAGAAAATCCACAGACATGGGCATCTTTTTAAAACAGTCTGTTGTTGAATTTCAAACCTTAAACCTAATTTGAACCAGTATTGGAATGAGCCGTCTTGCATGATTGAGTGAATTATTATCTTCGGTTTGCCTTTTTGTCCAGCTGGGGAGTCTGGGTCAGCAGACACGGTGCGAGATCCAAGAGGCTTTGCCGTCAAGTTTTACACCGAGGAGGGCAACTGGGACCTGACGGGCAACAACACCCCCATTTTCTTCATCAGGGACGCTTTACTGGTGAGGGATTCTGAGGGACGAATGAGAACTTTTCTTTGCAAACATGTTAAAAAATAAAAATCCTGTTTTCCATTTTCCTCTGGGCAGTTTCCATCCTTCGTCCATTCCCAAAAGCGCAATCCTCAAACACATATGAAAGACCCTGACATGGTGTGGGACTTCTGGAGTCTGAGGCCTGAAAGCCTGCATCAGGTATTACTGTTGAACAGTTTAGTCGAGGAATAATTATACAAGAACAACCATCTACTTAATGATTCTGCCATAATAATTCTGAATGAGCAAGTAAATATCTAAGTAATTTAAAGTTGCATTGTGCAGCAGAGCGTTTTAGTTTAATGCTCTCCATTAGAAAAAACATTGCAGTCTTACAGCGTTGTCTTTAATCATTCCCCCCCCTGCCCCCACACAGGTGTCTTTCCTTTTCAGTGATCGAGGTCTGCCTGACGGCTATCGTCACATGAATGGCTACGGCTCTCACACTTTCAAACTGGTCAACGCTGATGGTGAACGTTTCTACTGCAAGTTCCACTTCAAGGTCTGTTTCAGCTCGGGTTTATTGCCTCTTGCTTTGATCTTTGTTATGTCATGCTCATTTTCTATCCTGCTTTCATAGACTGATCAAGGAATAAAGAACCTGTCAGTGGAGGAGGCAGATCGCTTGTCATCTACCAACCCAGATTATGCTATTGGAGACCTGTTCAACGCAATCGCCAATGGCAACTTCCCGTCCTGGACTTTTTACATCCAGGTCATGACCTTTGAGCAGGCTGAGAAGTTCCAGTTCAACCCCTTCGATCTTACTAAGGTACTGCACCCTGGGTCAGAATGTGCTTTCAGATGAAGTGGCTGTGTATTTATATGACACTAGTAGCATCACCACCTGTGTATTTCAAAGCTGAGCTTTATTTCCTTGATGAAAATGCTTGTTTCAGACTCATCTAATCTTTTTTGCTGATTATTAAGACATAATTGTTTATTTCTGTAACCTAAGTGAAAGCTCTTTTCTATGGTCTAGGTGTGGTCACATAAAGAATACCCCTTGATTCCTGTGGGCAGAATGGTCCTCAACAGGAACCCAGTTAATTACTTTGCTGAGGTGGAGCAGCTGGCCTTTGACCCCAGCAACATGCCACCAGGCATCGAGCCCAGCCCCGACAAGATGCTGCAGGTAACAAAGCTGCAGATTTTTCTCTCATGTTTCCCTTCTGGATGAACCTCAGCTGTATTTTTATTTTCGATGAAACTTCTGTCATAGTTTAGTTTAAAGGAGGTAAATTTTCACATGTTGCAGGGCCGGCTCTTCTCTTACCCCGACACACATCGACACCGTCTGGGAGCCAACTACCTGCAGCTCCCTGTCAACTGTCCCTTCAGGGCCCGTGTGGCCAACTACCAGCGAGATGGTCCGATGTGCATGTTTGACAACCAAGGCAAGTCACTGTTCAGATGGAGGACCTGTGGATCAATCAATAATAACTTTTGTAGAATAATGTCATTTAAAAAAAATGTTTGTGCAGCAAACATTGATATATAGTTTTAATAGCACAGACTGTACTGGAGAAAGGTTAAATACAGTCATCTGTAAATTTTTTCCAACCCTTCTGTTAAAGAAAAGACAAAATTCTTAATAGTAATTCAAATTACTGGAGACTGGAAAAAAAGTAGTAGAAAAGAAAAAGGTTTTCCTCTTGTCGTTTCAGTCCCTTTTACGCAACGCAACATTTTTTTCTTCCTTGACTCAGCAGTGTTTGGTCTTTCTGACCTCTAGGTGGAGCTCCAAACTACTATCCGAACAGCTTCAGCGCCCCGGAGACTCAGCCTCGGTTTGTGGAGTCAAAATTCCAAGTTTCTCCAGATGTGGCTCGTTATAACAGTGAAGATGAAGACAACGTCACGCAGGTAATGCAGATGTTATTCACTCTGTGTGGGACTTCTGGGGCTGAGAAATTTGTGCACCGAAGAGCTGATGAGTGCACAAGTGTGAAGTGTACTATGAGATGAAGCCTGTAAACAAACAAAATAATTAACATTTGCAATGTTATTTGCAAAATGTTATTGTTTTAATGAATAAGAGCTCAATTATTTTTTTTCATTAAAGCAAGGTAAGTTTATTTGTATAGCACATTTAATGCACACAACATTCAAGATGCTTAACATGCAAACAGTAGAAACATTACAGTGGGGTGCAGAGAGCATTAAGATGTATGGTTTGTTGAAATGAAGCCCAAGATAAAAATTTCTCTTTTTGCTATTGACAGTCCACTTAAATGAGTCACGAATTAACTTGATCCACCATCATATGATGGTTTACGTGTGTTTATTTTTATTGCAGGTTCGTGCCTTCTATACACAAGTGCTGAATGAAGAGGAGCGCCTCAGACTTTGCCAGAACATGGCTGGTGCCCTGAAAGAAGCCCAGCTGTTTATCCAGAAGCGCATGGTGAGTTCACATCATATAGATCTGTTTGTCAGCACTGCAGCTTATCATATAATTTGTTTTTTGGGGAGGGGGGTAAAGATAGAAACTTAGAATTAGGTTAGGATTCAATTTTGATTAAATTAGGATTGTGATTAATAGCTTGGTTTTATGAAATTTACATTTTTATGTGTGAAATTGGTCATGAATCAAGAGTAGAGTATTGCATACTTCTAAAATTACTGCAGTATGAAGAAATGTTGAGTACCTTTTTGAATTTACAGACACTGTAAACAAAAAAGTTGCTTTTTGACAGAAGTAATCTTTTTATAAATTAACAGGTAAATGTTTCTTTTAATCTAAAATGAAATGTTGATGTAATACAATACGACATATCTGGATGAAAAGCTCAGATGGAACAGGAGTACAGCTTTAACAGTACAGGATGGAGGTAACTACCGGATTAAACAGAGTTTTCCCTTACCAGTTCACCTCTTACCAGTTGTTGTTACATCCCCAGAGACAGGTCTACAAATTTAGTGCATTAAAGAAAAAACACACACAAAGAAAGTCTGAGTGGTTTTTAACAGCTGTATACATGATGCTGTGCCTGCTGTGGTAAAAACCTCAACACCCTGTTCAAGCAGGCTGCAGTGCTGATAAACGTGCAGTTTGTTTTAGGCTGCTTCGGTATTTTTGTTCTTCAAGCCAATGTTAAAACATGTATTATAGAGTTAAAAAAAAACATTATAATCCACAGACCTGAATTTAATCTCGATACAAAAATTAGGCAAATTCACACAGGTATTACAAGACAACTTCAGGCAGTGAAAAATGTGATGCTTGTAATAAAATACACTGGGTTAGAGTCAGAGGACAAAGGGAACTTGTCTACTTTAATGCTGTACATAGGTTAGTGTATTTTAGGGTTAAGGTTTTTTTATTAATTTTATAGAGAACTACACTGACATTTGTGATTTTTGTCAAGCATTTCCATTACAGTGAAGTTTTGTCCTCAGGTAAACTTAATTTAGTTTAATTATACTGTTTGTCCCACTTTACTGTTTGTCATTAGTGATTTTAATGCTTCTAAAATAAAGCTGCTAAAACCCAGCTGTGTGGTGCAGTGGGAAGATAATACACATCGATCAAAAGCTTTAAAGTGCTTAGGCATAGGAAATGTACATGGAAATGTTTGCTTTGTACTTTCTTGTGTGCATCAAACTGTGCACCAGTTTGCCGTATGTGTTGCTATATGATATTAAAATATTAAAAGGTTGATATGAAGTATTAAAAGAAAAGCAACAATGTGGTTTTGGAGCAGATAATGGTGAATGTTATTCTTCCTCCAGGTGGAAAACTTGAGAGCTGTCCACCCAGACTACGGAAACAGGGTTCAGACCCTCCTCAATAAGTACAACGCAGAGGCCAAGAAGGTAAAAACAGTCCCGATAGATTAATATTATATATATATATATATTGTTTTATCTCCTCATATCATTGGCATCTTGGCAAATATTTAAGGTATTATTTCAGTGGAGGAAGGCTGCGAACAGGCCACATTTATTTTTTCAGAAAGAAATGGAGCATTTAACTAGCTAAAATGTACATGAAATATCCAGATAATGTAGATATTAAAGATTATATCTCACAGACATAAGCCAAATGCAAGATTTAACTCTTTACATACAGTACCAGTTTGGAAAGAATGGGTTTTATTGGTTTAATAGTTGATTAGTATCTCATAACTATGGCTGGTCTACATGCTGTATTTTAAAAATGCTAATCTTCTCTCTTTGTCCTTCTCAGAACACGAGTGTGCGCGTCTACAGCCGTCCTGGAGCGTCAGCCGTTGCTGCGTCCTCGAAGATGTGATGCCTTGAAATTCCTGCCCGCCCCTTTTCTCAGATGCACACATAAATAATTCCCAGCTGCTTCTACCAGGATCAAGACCAAAATAACCTGCTAATTACTGTCATTGGTATTATGTCAGATTAAGTTTATTTATAATCTATTCTTTCTTCCTGCAAATAATAATCTGAAGTTTCATGATTGACAATAGAATATTTTTGAGGTGTATATGTACTGAATGAACTAAAATTTACTGGAAGAATTTGCCTTCATGTAAACTATCTTGTTTTCTTATCCAGCACTTGAGCCAAACATGTTGCCTTACAATAAACATTTTATTTACATTTTAATTCAATCAAATTTAAATGAATTGTTCACTGCTGATACTTGTGTCCCTCTCTGTTGTAATAATTGGATACTTGCTTTTACTGCTCCAAAAATGCCTGTATTCAAGTAATGTGTTTTTTCTAAAAAATGTGCATATGTATGTGCCTGAAATAGACTGTGTGGTTTTGGGTTTACTTCCTTCCTTCTTCAGTGAGAGTGACTTTTTTTTCACTGAGTCCCTGCAATCGAGCAGCATTTATGAAAAGAAATCTTTCCTTATTTTTAATCATTAAACAGCCTTTCAAATTCTTATTGTCACATTTGTGTACATTTTCTTTAATTCACTGGCAAGTCAGCCAGCACTGGTTCCTTCTCTACAGAAAGCTTCTCCATATGGATTCATCATGAAACGTATGCTTGTTGATGTTGTTCCTGTGAGAGAGCAAATTATTACAAATATGAACTACCAGCAAATTTCCGTTGACTCTTTAATGATCAAATTTGCCTCAGGGCATTTTGAGATTTAAAGAAAATCTCCCATCACCTACAGAAAGTACAAATGCTCATAAGTACAAATGTAACTTTTTTACTTGATGCTTAACAATTGAAAAACTTGTGTTTTAAGTGTTTGCATTCACTCACTCCCCTGCTACTCTGTCCTGTAATTTCTCTGAGTTCCATCCTCAACCTAATCAACTCTTAGAAACATGGATTTGGTCGGCTGGTCCCTAAATGCAATCGATCAGATTTTTTCTACCCATTGACAGGGCAAGGGAGAGCCCACATGTCCGCACGGGACGCACATGGCAGGCTACGGGATGGAAGCCCCTATGCCTGTCCCAGCTTTCTGTCGAGGACGTGGAAGATGTTTACATATTCGGATTTATGATCATTGGGTTCCTGCTGATTCGAGCTGGTGGTTAACTGATGTATCTCAACCTGCTTGGAAAGCTGTCGGCAGCCATTGGTAGGCTGTCTGACAGCTCTGCTGTTACGTACTGAGCGATTGGCACACTAACTGCAAGATGAGCAGGGCCGCAGGCTGGATGCCATTTCTGGCAAACTTTTTGCGATCCCGGGACTCAATAGGTGAATGGATTACAACTGTACCGGATTGTCTGCTCTGATGGAAATTGATCCTCCATTTCGAATAATAGGAGACACCATGGGACCTGCCACGAACTCAAGGCAGACGGAAAACAAAGCTGCCTGTTCCCAAACAAAGTCTGTTATCACCATTTGGCACCCCTCACTATCAATCTGCCAAAGGATGTAATGCATAGCCGCTCAGTAGTAGATAATGTGTATTTTTATCTTAGACTTTTGAATGATTTTGTGTTTGATTTTATTGTAATTCCTATGCTTATGCAAAGCACTTTGAATTTTCTTGAACCTGAAAAGTGCTATATAAATAAACTTGCCTTGATAAATGTTTAATCTAAATTATTAGTTTATTTTTTTAAATATCCACGAACCTTTTGATGCCATCTATACAACCACACTATACTGTAGCTATTAATGAAAACATCTCCTCTTTTTGCTCTTCTGTATTTTTATAAAAGGGCCGGGTGTTTAGGGTAAGTCAAAGACTTACCTGTGTACTTTTTTTCTGTTTGTACTGAGAGGGACTTGCAGCAAAATACAGCTCTAGTACATCATCTGACAATTCAAACTACTGACCTGAAAGCAGTGAACCCTGACAAGGCTGGTCCATTGTAGGTGACACTGTATGATGGTCGTGAAGCCTGCCAAATGACCATATTATCTGAGGTATCACATTACCTCCTCATTTTTGTTGACTCAAACTCTCTTTCTTGTACTGGTCATTCTTATTGTACCTTTGTCAATTTGTCGAGTATAAATCAGATTAATCAGATGAGAAACAGTTTGGGAGTGAGGAATAATCAATAAAAGGCAAACTGCAACACACAAAAAGAAAATAGCTGGCAAAAAATAACCTCTTTCCCTCAAAAAGGTTATTCAGAGAGATAAACCAAAAAATAAAATTCTGCCCTTCATGCACACATCTGTCTGTTCCAGAGGTGGATCTATTTTGTGTGATAGAATTTATGGTTAAGACAGTATAATTTAACCATTTCTTTGCAATTGTATTCTTGAGCTAAAAGATCTAAACATTTTTATTGTTGTTATACAAGTTTCACATGATATCTAATATAAATGGCCTAATGTTGGGACTTTTGAAATTGTCACTTTTTTGACAGGTCTGTTACTCAAACAGTTTACTTACATGCCATCTTAAAATGCTTTCATATGGATTGGGACAGACGAGCAGCACGTTATCTTTTACACAGCAAATTGCTTTAATCAAATCATTAATGAAGAAAAAAAACTTTTCAAAATGAATAGTGCTTTAAAAAAAAAAAATCAGATGAATGCAACATTCTTCCGTAGATTACCACTGTGTGCTGGATATAATCATTGCATGATTGACAACACAGAAAAAACATTACAATCTCTTATAATGCAGTAGAAGAAAACAGCCATCTTTATTCCTAATTTCTGCATCATGTTCTACCTCAGGGCTGCACGGTGGTGTAGTGGTTAGCACTGCGGCCTCACAGTGAGAAGGCCGCGGGTTCAAATCCCAAGTTGGTCAGGAGGGGGCCAGAGGGGGCGTCTGATTCTGGCTGAGGAGGGCTTTG
>JAVQJG010213130.1:0-12555 GCA_036024015.1 Craterocephalus amniculus
TATGCGCAATCAATGAGTCGTTAATTGTAATGAAATTACCCCTTTTACCACATACTATACCGCGTAGAAAACCATTTTTCTTAGAAAGATTAAAATAATATCAGGTATAGTTCCTTTAAATCAGCTGAAAAAAAGATTGACACATCAAAAATAGAGGCAAGAATGGCCATCACTGATGTTCTACATGTGTGCAATTGGCAGTTGTTGGCACCGAAACTGGAAGCCATGGTCTTCAGTCAGAAAAGAGTGTCTTTCTTATTTTGGGTTGGGAGGGGAGTTGAAGATATTTGGGGCCTGTAATGGATTGGGAGACGGATCGGTGGATTGGGGAAGCACTGTCCCCATAAAAAGAAGCCCTCTATTCACCTGGCTATATTAGATTCTAGATCATGAGCTGTGGTAGTGACTAGAAGAAAGCAGGAGTTGGGTTTTAATGTTGTGGCAGACTTGTGCTTGTATGTGTGTAGAGGTGGCCTGGATGGTAATATGGAGTGGAATCACAGTAGAATAAGCTAGGAAGAGGGTGAGAGGTCAGTCAGGACAGTGGGGTGAAAGATGGAAGTCTGTACAGCAGCTTAAACAAAAGATCTGGCAGCACGGGAGAGGTCACTGAGGACACATGTACACCCTGTAGAACTACAGTCATTAGCCACCCAGAGCAGGGTAAACAGACAAGTTTATACATACGAGCACAGCACAACACACATATACATATAACGGCCTCTGCACATACTGTACATGTACACATGAATAGCCACACACTTTTAAACTTGCTTGGTTCCCTGAGGACAAAAAAGGTACAGAGACCTGTCTGTGCAATTATGCAATATCTGATGCATATTAGTGTGCTGCCAAACACAGACACACACAAAAAGATACAAGGAGTCCTCGCAGATTGATGTGGATGTCAAGGAGTTTTTTATGGCATTCAGGTCACAAAAATACACTTCTGACAAAGGAAGGTGCAACCAAAGATATTACAATCCCTCTACCCAACTCTAACCTGTCAAGCTACTGAGTAGATTTGTTTATTATTATTGTTCTTTTCTTTTGTTTTGAGGAAAATCATATAGCTCAAGTACTCAATATGGTCTTGCATTTCCCTTATCTTTTATTACAGTATCGAAACAGGTCAATATTAAGAAAAATAACAATATGATTATGCAATCAGCTCATTACTTATGTGTAGAACATACTGGACTTATAGACATCTAGAATGATCATATGCATTAGCATGGATAAATGTGTTTACTTGCATTTCATTTTTGCTCTGTTTCTCTCTAGGCGCCATGTGGTGGCTGTTCATTAATTCATCCCCTCTTTTAGCCTCCCTCCCTGAAGTCCTTCTTCCCCTCTCTGTAAAAACTCCACACTCTGTCCTCAACTTGTTTTCCCAACCTACTGAATAAAACTAATAATGTCTGATATAGCAGTCCTAAAATAAATCATACTTATCAAATACTGTAAAGTCTGTTTTTTGTTCAAAGTACTGATATTTTCTGCCATAATAACATTGTCTACTGTTAAAGTATTGATTTTTAAAAAGTGCCTTTTTAAAGGGAAATATTCATGAAAAATATTAGAACAAAGCTTGACTTTTCCATACCACCCGATCCACTCATATCTAGGTAACTCCCCATAGGAAATCACTATCAGCTTCTACCTCCTCTTACTACTATTCACATTCATTGTCAAATGTTTTATGAACTTTATGAGCTTACACAAAACTACATTGCTTGCACTTCACACTTGTTTTCACTTTCAAGCATTGAATAAGAATAAATTACGTTTGGCAAAACAAGATATTTAAAGTGACGCAACCCTTTGGATTTCCAGTAAATTACAAACAAACCTCTACTCTCTCCCATTATAAAATGCTTTTGCTCACTCACTAGAGTACTGAAATGTTCTACAGATGATCTGGAGCTATGTGAGAGTATAAACATGTCTGTAACATTTGCTCCAGACTCTGCAGAGATTTTTCTACCCAGCCTCTAAGGAGAATCTCTGGAACATCTGTAGGTGAGATAATGCATAAACATGTCAGCAAATATTTTGGAGCATTTGCTTTTGTTGTGCACGAGTGGATGTGCGTGTGCGTGTGTGTGGGTGTCGGCGACACATATTGCTGACCTGTATGCTTTCTGCTTGCTAACTGATGTTGTTGATAAACGCAGATCGATAGAGTACTGCTGTAATATCAACACAATACAGAGCTTCATCTGCAGTTCAGCATGTTTTCCAGCATCGTGCAGAATCGCGAGCAATCTCTTTCCCTTGCGCTTCCATCCAGGAGAGCATTGCTTAAGTCTTTAGAAGTGGTCTGTGCATCTTCTGTTCTCGGTATGATTTTTTGTCACCATCATCAGTTATGAAAATACACAAGATTTAAGTGGCCTTGAACTTATCATTGAGCTCACTTTGTCAGTTTTGCTTTCACCCAATCATTTAGATTTACAGAATATGCATTGGGTTAGCTACCTTTAAATTCATACAGGAGCCACCTGTTAAGTAACCCCAGATGTAAGTCAGTAAAATAAAAATAGATTGGCTCATTTAAGTTTAAGTTTGACATTGTTCATATGTGACATTTAATTTTAAACAACATCATGATTTCTCATGTGAATTTATTATCTAGCAGAAATGTACTGTCTACAGTTATTTTTAATGCGTATAAGAGATTGCAGGCCTTTATTGTTTTTTGTCTGGTCATTTTCCATTTTCTCTGCCTCCCCCCCCCATAACATCCATCCCTCAGAGTCTACCCAGACAGTTCTCCCATCATGCCCGTGACCTCAGATGGCAAAGGGGTCACAGTTCAGACATGAGGCTCCCGATGATTGGCCACAATGTTGGACACAGTACAAACTTCAAGTTCATTAGCAATTGATGAGGGAGAGGGGTTTGTGCTCGTATGTGTGTTTGAGTGTGAGAAGTGCGGGGTTCAGACAGGCAGATTACCGGTCTCACACAAACATACCCACATACCCCTTGAACAAAAACAATGCTGTCACACATGGGCAATTATGCTGGCCCATCAAGGCCTAATCTAAAATATTATACAATCTCTTTTTTCCATCAAAGATGGGAAGTTTTTCATTTACTACAGCAGGAAATGCTAACTGACAGATTCAGTTGTTAATAAAAATATCAACCATGGCTCTAAAAATACTTTGAGTAATTATTGCTGTAATCACAAGCATCAGTCTATAGTGTGTTGTGTGTTTGTGACAGAGAGAGTGCTGGGTTGGGGGGTGCTCACTAGACAGATTAGGGGGTCCAGCCAGCCTTCATATTTTGTCTAGTAGTGTTGTCTGTGAGGGTTTATCCGATTACTGAGCCACCCTTAACACTCTCTCGAAAACACACCCTCATACACAGTTTCAAAACAAAGGCATATACATTTGTGTACTTACATGGGGAAGGACTATGCAAATCTGAGGAGACAATTATATTCCTACCACCCACATACACACATTCATGTAAACACACATCAGCAAGATGTGCCGTCTTCAATTTCGGTTTCTGAACGCCACAGACACAAAGACGCTCTAATCCTTACATAATCCCCTTCTGCTACCAAACATCAAACTCTGGTCATATCAACTCTCACTCCCACACACATAAAAGATTGACTTTTACATAATTGCTTCAAAATTTTAGTTTTTAAGGAACTAATATATTCACATACTACACTGTGCCAAATCTCAAAATGCATTCAAACTTACACTATATGCTCATTCACATGCCTCAAGTTTCTAGTTGTGCAATTGTGACTTGATAAACAATTGCTTCATCTTTTCAGTGTCTGTATTTCATTATCTGCACACAGGACCTACTAGGACAGAATAAATTGTCCTTGCAACACTTACTTCCCAAAACTTCCTCAATGAACTCATTGCTGAGTTTAGTCTCCTTGGAAAACCAACAGAGACATCTAGTGGTGATCTCACAGCCTGCAAGAAGTCAGCAACACTGGGAGAAATTTTAAGTGGGACAAAAAGGGGCTGTTCGAGGAAATGTAATTTCTTATTGCCTCCAGGAAGTTCTATTTTTAAGTCTAACTTTCACACAGAAAATAAATACAAGCAGATATAATAAAATATGTGTGCCATGTCCATGTGGAAGGACTGGGAATGTCTTTGGCGCTCATGGGTTTTATCTTTCTTCCTTTACCGATGTTCATTGGAATCATTCAAACTTGGTCTTTACACACAATAATACTAAAACATTTAAGATAATCTGTAACTATACTATGATGGTTATTCTATTTATCTATTGTTACATACTGAGCGAAAAGCTTAGACACTTGGATTTCAGGCTGATTTATTCCTGATTAAATCCAGTCTGAGATTGATGTCTGTCCCAATGTTTTGCCCAGATTATCTGTTAATGTAAGGAGGTTTAAAAATCACATTTTAAATCTCTCAATCACAGCACACTCACTGGACCAACATCAATAAAAATGTTTGATATTTATCAGCTAAGAAATTAATATGTATTATCTTACAGTAACTGAATGTAACAACTGCTGAGAAATGGTAGTTATTCCAGCTCTAAAGAGTCTGATTTAAGTGGTATTATATTTTACCCACCCAGGCCCTGCTGTGGTGAACAACATTCGTATAGTCACCAAAGGGCACATGCAAGATTCTGTATAAGCAACTACTTACCCAGCAGGTTGTTATGTCTGTGTCCCATAATTACTCATGCTGTTTTGCCACCAGTGTCAGTATCTTCATACTCACCCCTGTTTTATATCATTGTGCAATCATTTGGTTGCACAAAATGTGTAATGGCTATTTGTCTTTAGTGACACAGCACAGTTCAAACAATTATTAAAGAAAAAAAGTAGACAGGTAACCAAACATATTTATAAAAAAAATGTTTCAGCAAAGTAAGATTAAACAAAACAACTGAATGAATTGTGCTGACAAGAAACAAAAACACATCAGAAAAACTAATGATTCTGTAGTCTCTGGTGGTTATCTGCTTTCTAAAACAGTATTTGCATATTAATCAAACTTACCTAGTTTGTATGTGAGCACATACAGGACTGTCCATGGTGTGCCGGGCACCGCCAGCAGCTTCCTCCACACCCTCCATGGCCTTACAGCATCCGCTCCCTGCCCTCCCCTCCTGCTGGCATCCGCCTGCTGGCCCCTTAACGTCTCATCATCCAGAACAGGAGCTCCCCACACAAAGAGAGCTACCCCTGCATACACAAACATCAGCAGCAAGAACATCCAGCTCCATCCAGCAACGTCAATTACAGCCAGGAGCCCACCTCCAGCAAACACAGACCCAGCCTTATAGCCTACAACTTGGGCAGTATTGCCCAACCCCAGCTCCCCTCGTCCTTTCAATAACCCAACCGCAGCCCCGTCAACAGCAATGTCCTGAACAGAGGCAAGGGAGTTCATTGCCAGCAGAGTTCCTGCTACTCCCCAGATGTGTGCTTCTGGAGCCAGTACAGCACTGGTCAGACATGTCAGAGCAAGTCCAGTCACTGTCCCCACCAACCAGCGGCGCTTAGTACCAAGTCGGTCCACCAAAGGAGCCCACAGTACCTTGAGTACCCAGGGAAAGTAGAGGATCTTGGTGAAACCAATGCGGGTGAGAGAGTGACCAGCTCCACGCAAGTAGATTGGAAGCAGAGAAGACTGAAGACCATAAGGGATGCCCTGGACAAAATACAGCAGGCCCAGGAAAACCAGTTTGTCATTCATGATCTTCTTCCACAAGTAATCCTCTGATTGAGCAGACACTGCAGTGGTCCATGGGTCAAGTTGCTGTCATTCTGATTAAAGGGTGGCTCCAATTAAACAGGTGGATTCAGATTAACTGCCTGGCCTGAAATGCAAGAACAGTTGTATGAACATCCTATATAGTCACAGAGATCTTATTTAACGGCACCAGCAGGTAGCCTTAAAAGGCTGGTCCTGACTGCAGTAGTAAAGCAAAGCTCAATTACCAGTAACGTTAACCCGGCTAGAGAAGGCTCTCTCAGAGTAAAAAGTTCACAAAAGCACTACAATGTTATTACTCATATGTTCTCATGTATAACACACGTGTTTCTATTTAACTGAAGAAGCATGACTTTAATCGGTTGTCATTGTTCAGTCATTTTCCATGTGCTAAGCTTTCATTAGCGAGCTAGCTCCCCGTCATGCTAAGCGTTGTTAACAAATAGCGTTAAATACATTTCTACGGCATGTCAGTGTTATGTCGGTACATATCTCTGCCAAAAAGTGATAAAGATTCGTTTTTACATGGGAAGTGAGAGGTATTTTTACACATACTGAGAAGGAAGTCGGTTTGTCCTGCGTTAGCTAACCGTAAGGGTCCTCCGCTTGTTTACAGTTATGGGCTGGAGGGAGCTTGAAGTTGCCAGGTTCTGATAGCAATCCCCCTTTTGCGGATTTTAAAAAAAAAGGAAAAAAGTGAACCCCTTCAAGAACGGGTCGTTCCCTCTTCCTCGTTGATGCTTTTAGAGAAGCTGGCATCATTTAAGTTAAAATACTGCCATCTCATGGATTTGAATTGTATTTTTAAAAAAGTGTCAATTTCGACTACTGTAACTCACACGGTAGTTACAGTACAGTGAAAAGAGTATTGCTTGCATTTTTTCCAAAGGTTTAAAGATGGAAGTTTTCGCTGCATTTTAGAAAACTTCTCAACTTTATGGAAATGAGGAATAAGTATAAACTGAGTGTATACTCCTGCTACTACTATTTATTTCTGTTCAATTCTTATGTCTTTTTTTATTTGAATGCACTCTGTCCAGCTAGCTGTCATTTTGTCCACTCATTTAATCCTTGCAAAGTGTATACAGTATATGCTGGACACCTTTATGTGGACTTCACAAGCACAGTAGGCTACATTGCCTTCCTATGTGTGTGTGCTAAAGTAGCACTGTTTGAATCTCATCACCTACCTACCAAATTTGACATTAAATGGGAAAGAAAATTACTTTCACACATAATTTTACTTCCAAAGGTTTTATTTGTCAAAATTTTACTCATTTCAAATCCACTTGAAATGTGTCAAGAATCAATATGAGAGGTTAACACAGACAATGCATTTTTCACTCCTATGACTCTTTGCCACTCTGTCCATATCTTCTTACCCAGTTTGTTAGTCCCTTAAAATTACATCAAAGTATGTGTAATGCCCAAAAAGATCTTATTGGAGATTTTAGATAATACAGCAAAATTTTAGATATTTGACAATATAGTATATTGACTGGCAGGTTTGTGAGTTGTACATGATTTATGTGCAATTACAAAAAACAAGACCACTCATATAGTTTCTCATTATAAAAAGCTTTTATTAGCTGTTGTTGAAGCTCCTTCATGGGTATAACTACCACTCAGTAATTGGCACATGGTCCTTTGTATATATCAGATGCACAGTAGTAGCTGAATTCAGCTTCTTGAGCATTGGAAAAAGAGCACAAAGCCGAGTCTGTGGAGAGCATATGTCCAGTGGAATGATGGTGTCAGATCTATGTTGGAATATTTTGGAATAAGATATCATCTCTAGAATAGATTATGTATGTTGAAGCAGTGCTAATCCAATACTATATTTTTGCTCATTGCTAAATACCATGATGTCTCCTCAGTTCACCATAAGCACAAAAAGGCACAATACAGGTCAAGGAACCACAGGTAATTTGCCACAGGTGGAAATCATGGGGGATCTTTGGCTTTTTGATCTTCAGTTCCAGGGATTTTAGTTTTCACCCCCACAGAGAGCCAGCAGAATCTTCTCGTAGTCTCCTTTCGTGTCATCCTAATGGGTAAAACAAACCTCAGTTACTTTTTAAACATTTTTAATAGCCTTTCATCCCACATTCAAAGCCTATCAAAAACAAAACTGAGCAACTAGGTTATTGTCACCACAATGATCTGCTCACCAGGATTTCCTGGTGCAGGGTTTTGCCATAGTTTTTCTTGTACTCGTCTTTGATCCGTTTCATGTCGATCTCAGAGCGGCTCACCATGATGCGAGTTAGGATATTTTTGCGGGTACCTTTACCCTGATGGGAAAATTGAATCAGGACAGGCACAACATCTATCAGTATGTCTGTGTGTATGTCTGTATTTGTTTGTGTAGAGTCACGCTTATGTTGTATACTTTCATGGCCAAGTAGAGCTTCTCTGCGAAGAAGGCAGGCCTGCTTCCAGCACATTTCACTGTTAATTTAAAACATAGTTCCAGTTTAAATCAAGTCTATATACCAGTTCATAGTTTAATGCTTGAGTAATAAAGTTAGAGTGCCTTTACCTACTGCTGTGAGACAACTTTCAACATCTCCCTTCAATTCCAGGTCGATAGCTTTGGCCACATCAACTTTGCTGTACTTTGAGTACCTTTCAAATACTAAAAAAGCAAAAAGCAAAGTATTAATGTGTCTGACTGAGAAAAACAAACAACAAGGCAACAAAAACTAACCTTTGCGAAGATGAAGAGCACTCCTGCTGGTCAGGATCTCGATGAAGACAGAGCAGTCTGTCCCCTTTCTCCCCTCCCCGGCTTCATACATAGACCTGGCATCACTGTCAATTAGCTGCTCGCTAACTCCCTCAGTCCTGCTGGCCTGTGACATACAAGTACACACCAAGATAAGGCGGAGAATTCAGCCCACCTTGGCTTCAATATTATGCATCACACCTTTCTCTGCATCTTTAAAAACCTGGAGAAAAAACTAACCATCAACACGAAAAATATTTTACGTTTCGTTCACCTTTAAAAACCAAAAAAATACAGATTTTTTTAACTTTAGTATTTCAAATTAAATGTTTATCAAGTTGAGTTTCTACTGCACTGCTTTTTTCAGGTGCCCCCATGAGTGTGTCAGTGTATGTATGCCAAGGAAGTGAGTTTATTCTTTTAAACCACTGTCAGCTTACAGAAGGGAGTGTTATGTTACCTCAAATCCTAATGGAGCCCTGGTGCTGTGACTTCATTACAGCAAATGTGCCCTTAAAATGTGGCAATAAACTAGCAAAGAAAACATGCAACATGAGACAAAAAGCAGCTGTAAACACTCATGTACCTTGCAGAGAGCAAGGAGGGCAGCCCTGAAATCTCCACTTGTGTCGGACCTGATGTCCTCCTCCAGATCCTTCTTGTATTCTTGAAAGAACAGTAATGAAAGAAATATTATAGCACAAAACTGATTTTAGAAAACAAACAAAAACAATAAACAGAGGGCAGTGTAGCCTTTCATATTTTCTCCCAATCCTCCTGAGGCTGTATTTTCGTCAGTCACATGTTGCTTCAGCAAATGCTAGTTCAGAGAACTGTTGCTTCAGCTTTGTTGGCACGCACCTTCCTTGTAGACCTTTTTTATGTCCATGATCTGTCTGTTGTTTCTGGAAGCTAGGATCTCTATCAGGGTATCCTCATCTGTTCCAAGACCCTGAGACAAGGTAGATTAATACAGAAAGCGATAGGTCATTGCTCACAAGCTCATTTCAAACAAGCATCCTTTAACCTTCCATTCAGAAAACAATGGGTGAATATGTGGAAGTGGGCGGATGGTAGCTCACACCAAAAATAACATGATGGGGAGACTAACACAAACACCACAGATGTTTTCCAGTACCACTGATTTACAAAGATTTGAGAGGTTAATGCACTGATATTATCATTTAGTTTGGACAAAATGAAGGTTTTTCTGTGTTTTTACCTTCATAGCCTGTTTCAGCTGCTGGGCGTCATACTGGGCTGGTGTTTTCAGCAGAGCCAGCACCACATCCTCCAGATCTCCCTTCAGAGCACTTTTAAGTGCTGATTCCAGTGGCTACAAGGGGAAAAGTGCCCAAAAAGTGTAATCACATGTGGGTGATATCTTCTCCGGAACAAGATCTAATGAAAATATTTCTTCTTCCTGTCATGTCTGACAAGTTGTCAGTACCTTCCCACTGGCCTGCTGGTAGGCCTGTTTGATTTGCTGTCTCTGCTCGTTGCTCCTTTTCACCAGAATGTCAATGATGGTGTTCTCATCCACACCTGCAGTATGATAAAGCAGAAATACCATTTCTATAATGCTGAGTCTGCAGGATTAATAGACATAAAGGGCCTTTATTTGTAGGCAAACCCTAAAAAGATGTGAGGTCATTTTCTAGAACTTTCAAGAACACATTATGGTGTAATAACAAATTATGGCCAGCAGAGGGTGTCGATATTCTTAACACTAAAAACCAGCACTTTGGTCTTTGGAGGAGAGGTAATATGCATGGCCAAAACATGTTCACACATGCTCCAAAGCCTCTGTGGCTTCTAAGTTCACCTTTTGTCTTTATGGCCTTGTCCAGGACTCCTGCATCTCCGCTTGCACTGAAATTGGGCGCTGGAGTCACTGTTCCCTCATTCTTTAGGACCTAAAGAGAAAGGGGGGGAAATGAAGATAATGGTGTTTGGTAAATATATCTGCTCAGATGTGTGCATTAGGCAGGTTGTACGACTACATTTTTCAAATGCCTTTAATGCTAAATAACTGAAAGAAAGAAAGAAAGAATGCCCTCTATCAATGCTTCCTCTTAAAATACACAACACTTTACAGGTTTGATATGCTGTACCTTTAGTCTGTCATGATTTCAGAGCAGATGAAACAGTAAATCCCTGAACACACCCCTGATTGAACCGAACAGCAGTTGAAGAGTTAAAGAGACTGAGATCATGCTATAATCTTGTGCAACGTTCCCTTAGTTCACTTCATGCAGTCAGGGAAAGGAGAAGCAGCATTTTGCCCTGTTTGCAGAGTTTATATAGGGAGGGGCACAAATTCCTCCCTCTGAGTCACTCCCAACTCTCAGAAAGTTGTCATCATTCACAGAACCTTTACAGTCGAGATTCCCTTTCTCTTAACTGACAGCTCTCATCTTATCTATGTGCTCAGCTTCACTCCTTTTCCTTCCCGACTCATTCATTCTAGTCCCCCGCTATTCTCTACACTTTTCTCCACTCCTCTCTTGCCTGAAAAAATTTTCCACCCAAGCATACCACAGGAAGAGAAAAAAAGGAAAACAGGGTGTTTGGCCTTAGCAACTGGAACAGAAACACAGCATTACATACTGAGTCATCAGGCATGCCCAGATAGACTGTCTGCTGCAAGAAGGCTTGGATGAAAGACATGGTGGGTCTGCTTGTGTGTGTCTGTAGAAGAAAAGGACAACATCACAAAAGAAAATCATTTCAACTCCTGAAAGAGTTAAACATCTCAAAACAAACATGCAGAGTAGATAGCATTCAAAGCAGGGATTGATTCTGCAGGAGTAAAGTTTTTATCCATCAAACTTCTTGTTAGAAGTAAGAAAACAGTGTTTGCCTTTCTTGGACTCTTGCTGGAAAGAACAAACCTTGATATTTTACTAGAGGTTTATGTCTGGTGGTTTTCCATAATTGCAGCAATGTGTAGACTTCTCGACCACACCCACGTTTAGCTCTGATAGGGAGACAATGCTGGCTTGTCTGTTAATCTACTTTAGTTTTATTTAGTTATCATACTGAGTGACAACTCCACAGCGTTGTTAAACTTCTGCTACTCTTTAATTTCGCTACATCTCCGCTACTTTTTCCAACCACACCCTCCTGGACTGCGTCAACACCCTAAGGGTGGAGGAGACTTACAACCAATCCATTAATTTCCAAACTCAACTCAAAGAGAAAGAACAAGCCGGAGAACAGAATCGAATTTTTAATGGTACTTACCGAGTGATTTAAGAGGAGAGAAGTTAGTCTCACTGTAGTCCAGGGAAGATATAGACAGAGAAAGAGTGTTTTTATACACACGCTGAGCTCCACCTAGCAGAGAGCCCGGCCCAAAAACTCTCCTCCACAGCTGCCATTGGACTGAACCGCTGCTGCACACAGCAGAGCGCAGCGCAGTCCGTCCGTCCGTTACGCACAGCTGGATTCACTGCGTAACTCAGGGCAAAGTTTCATGCAGCAGATTCCAGCCACGCAGCTTACTGAAACACATGTGCTGACAAAATGCCAGATCCTAATCTTTCATAAAAATGTGATCTCATGGAAAATCACCGGGATATCCTACATCTGGAACATCCGTGGGTAGTTTGTTTGAGCTAAAACGCCTTATAAAATACATCCAATCTCTTCGTCAGGTTTTTAAATAAATGTAATGCCTATTATACTCCATTCAATTATTGCAGTGTTTCAGATAATGCAGGATAATCATTGGACGCTTTTTCACCCATATTCATTTGACTGCAGTTGATTCCTTTTAGTGTATCTTCAAAACTGAAGAAGAGTAAAATGTTACTAAGGTTTTAATTTAAAAAAATTAGTAAGTGTGTAAAATGAATAATTGCCCTCATGAACAAATAATTTTAAACACTAAATGAAAGAAAGCTTTATTACCACCACTACAAACAATAATCAATCATATTAATTATCATAATGAAGTAGAGCAAGATTAAAGCGAACTGAATAAATGAGTAGGTAGATAGACAAACAGACAGACAGACAGACAGACAGACAGACAGACAGACAGACAGACAGATAGATAGATAGATAGATAGATAG
>JAVQJG010213197.1:0-11321 GCA_036024015.1 Craterocephalus amniculus
CAACAAATTTTGGGGGTTTTGTTTTGTTGGACGTGGTTTTTCCATTTAAAATGTATTGTTTTTTTTGTTTTTTTTTTTTTTTTTTTAAACTGAAATTCCTCATCTTAGATAACCCCACCCCCCACCCCCAGCCCCACTCCCACCCTTTTGTTGAAGGGAGAAAACCCAACATTGGAAATGGATGAAAGCAGGATAGGTCATGGTGTACATTCTAAACCCAAAGCAGCAGTCTCACCACCCACACATCTTCTTAAAGCCATATTGAAATTACATGAAAGTGGAACTGCTTGTCATTTTCCCTTGTCTCTAGAGTGAGGGGGGTTGCATAATTTAGTCAAAGCAACCTACTCATTATTAGTGTTGGTGGAAAATGTGTTCAGGGCACCGAAAAAATAAAATGAACGAATAAAGGAAAAGACTCTGGTTCGGTCCATGTTGCCAGAATCCATTTTTGTAAAATGAAACTGTTATGAGTGTTTATTGTATCCGAGTCTCTTCCATGTTAAGTCATCTGGATAGAAAGAGTGAGTTTACATGATGGATATGGAGTTGAAATATCGACTTAAACTGGCTTTAATGTACACAGTAGAAACCATTAGGGTTGCCTCTCTGGATTTTATCTCTGGCTTCTGCTCTAAAGAGGGCCACATGTTTTTATGTGGTTGCTTTTGAGACTACAGCGCTGCAGCTCTGCAGTAATTGTACTGATGTTCTGAATTTATGATGATACACCTGTGTACAAGCCTAGTTTTAGTTTTTCATCAGTATGTCAGCACATTTTGTGTTTAGGGTTGTTCTTATTTTGCCTTTGTGAGTATATAGCTGCGGCCAGATTTCAGCATTTACAAGAGCAGGTGCAGCTTAGTGGGATTTCAGATAAAAAAAGCCAACTCTTAAACGAGGGAACGTGAATGAATCGGTGTGATCTGCGGAGGATTTGTAGAAAAACAAAGCAAACATCACCCTTAAAGAAAAACAAACAAGAAGATTGCCTGCTTCATGTGCACAGATGTTACATTTGTTTTATTTAATGTGGAGAGAAGCAGAGTTAAATACAACTTTACAGGAATCCTCTCTAACATGGATTTTGTCTTTCATTTTGTTATTTGTACGCAGAAAAGAACCTACCCCTGCCTTGTCTGTGTGTTTATATGACAAATTAATGCCTTTCTCTCATAGGATCCAGCAGGGATCTTTGAGCTGGTCGAGGTTGTTGGCAATGGGACATATGGGCAGGTGTACAAGGTGAGCAATGATGCCTACATTACATCAGAGCAAACATCGACCTCTATGAATGAAAACTGAATCATACAGGGTTTCTTTGTTAGGGACCATATTAAATGGCTTACAAAAGTAAATATGATGGATGTGAAAGTGAATAATGTAATGATTCTTGATGGGTTTCAAAAATATTAAACATGGAGTGCAAAGTTCATTTCAAACTTTACTGAACATCATAGCGGTGATTCATTTTGTTTCTCAATCAGGGCCGTCATGTGAAGACGGGCCAGCTGGCTGCCATTAAGGTGATGGATGTAACAGAGGAGGAAGAAGAGGAGATCAAAGCTGAAATCAACATGCTGAAAAAATACAGCCACCACCGCAACATAGCCACATACTATGGTGCCTTTGTCAAGAAGAGTCCACCAGGACACGATGACCAACTTTGGGTCTGTTGTCTCTGCTACCAGATGTTCTGATGACAATATAGGAGCATTTGTAATGAGCTGTGCTCTCTAAATGTGTATTATTCTGTGCGTAGCTGGTGATGGAGTTCTGTGGAGCAGGGTCAGTGACCGACCTGGTGAAAAACACTAAAGGCAGCTCCCTGAAAGAGGACTGGATCGCTTACATCTGCAGAGAGATCCTTAGGGTGGGGAATCATAGCCCCGGCTGTCAGATCATCTATGCTGCAAAGGTTACTGCTTACTGACCAGGTTTGACTTCTTCTTTGTGTGTGAACAGGGGCTTTCTCACCTCCATGCCCACAAAGTTATCCACAGAGACATCAAAGGCCAGAATGTGCTGCTAACAGAGAACGCAGAGGTCAAGCTTGGTATGTCGAATTAAAAATACCTTTTCCCCCCACTTTTTCTTTCTTAAGTAGTTCCACTTTATGCTACCCTCATATTCTCACACCTCCCCCCACCACCATTTCTCCACAGTTGATTTTGGGGTAAGTGCTCAGCTGGACAGGACCGTTGGTCGTAGGAATACTTTCATTGGCACCCCTTATTGGATGGCACCTGAGGTCATTGCCTGCGATGAGAACCCTGACTCCACCTATGACTTCAGGGTAATTGGAGGAGTGTTGTTTATGTGTGTGTGTGTTTGTGCACTATGCTTTAAGAATTTAAAAAATAACCACCAAAAAACTTCTGTATGTTTCTTACAGAGTGATATTTGGTCTTTGGGAATAACAGCCATTGAGATGGCAGAGGGAGCTCCTCGTAAGTGCATATCCTTCTTTGCATGCCTGCTTTACCTGCTCGATGTTGACTCCTGCAGTTTTTCTGTATCTACTCGGCACAAGATTATTTCTAATTTCAAAGCCAATTTGAAAGATCTCATGAATGAATGTCTTGCATATGCAGCCCTGTTGTCTGTGTATTCAGATGGACGGATGACTCACAGTAATCAAGGTAGTGTAGTCGTGTGCTTGCAGTTGGCATGCGGAGGCTGATTGCACAGATCTTTCCTGTCTGCAGGGAGATTTGTCTGCCTTAGGATTTGATAGAAAAAAGGAAAAGCCCACCAAAGTGCAGATGAATTTAAAAGTTTTCTAAAAGAATGACTTGGCAACTGATTGACCCTAGTGTATCCCATATATTTTTTTCTAAGTTTACGTACTTTTCAAAATGATAGTCTTGTAAGTAAGGTTTTATTTTTGCTATCATTCATTCTATTTTATTTGAATGAATGCACAATAAACATTTTAGTTTATTTGATTTATCATTTAGCCCATTGAATAAAACATAAATGCAACTAATTGCTCAGAGAATGCAGACTTCTACCAAGCCCATACTGTCAATATCTGAGAAAAACATCAAACAGTCTACCCAGTACCCCCTATATTTTGCACCAGATTCAGTATATCAACATGATCTGGGTCAAACTATGTCAGATTAGCCAATGATTCAGGGCATCATCTGTTGAGTTAGAAGCTGTTATGGGAAAAAAAAGATCCCCCATCTTTCCTTAGCAATGAATCCTTGAAAAAATACCGTATGTTTTGGGTCATTATCCATCTGTTCTTTTAACGGGCTGCCAAATCAACTTTTCTGCTGTGGTCTGAATCTGAGCCGACAGTATGTCCCTGTACACTTCAGAATTTGTCTGGCTGCTTCTGTCTTCTGTCACATCATCAATAAGCACAAGTGACTCAGTGGCATTGGATGCCACGCATGCTAATACCATAACTCTGCCTCCGTTTGTTTTACAACCGATGTATACTTTCCATCATAAGCTGTTAAAAGCCTTCTCTCCGTATTGAATGGTCTGAGTTTAATCTGCCTAACGAATGATGCTCCAGAAATGCTACTCTGACTTTTCATGCTGTATTTTATTTTTTTTTACATTTTCCTGACTTGTGTTGCATTTCTATCCTTGAGGATAAAAATTGGTTTTCACCTTGTGGTGAATTCTGTTTACTCTTATGAAATCATCTTATTATGTTAGACTTTGTCTTCCTGCCACTGAGTGTTTTTCAATCATGGATGTTGTACAGGCCTTTTTGCCCCAATAGCTGGTCATTTCTAAAAAATATCTTACATGTTCTGTTTGTTTGTATATTGCCTCAAAAAGTCTGGTTCCCTGGTTTTATTTGTGTTGATGTCTTTAAATTTCACGTTTTCTAATTGTAAATGTCACAATTTTAATCTAATCCAGACCTTTTCACTGCATTATTGATGAAGAAATAATTGGCTCATCCAGCTAAACTTGAGCTTTGGAAACAGACTGGACTACATTAAAAAGCTTTGATTACTAATTCTTGTAATGTAAAGCTGAAAGTCTGTACCTTTTTTTTTTTTTTTGTATAAGCAGAACATTTATTATATCAATATCGACTGTTTTCGTATATGGCTAAAATGACTGAACTTGTGTCTGTGTCAAAATATTAGCTGAACCTGCTGCATGTCTTGTTTGGATGGCATGCTTTATTTCAGGGTTTATATAGTCTATGGTTAGTTATGAAATATAGGTTAGTAATGATAATTATTGTCTTTATAAAATTATTTTAAAAATTGCAAATGTTCTGGAAGATGGTTTTTACATCGTAGATAGAAACCACCGAGCTCTTATAGTGCTGCTGTGAGTGACATGCAGTATGTTGTACATGCCAACTGTCAAGCTGGTGTTGGTGTGCTGTTATAAATTATGCAGCGTGTACTTACTCACTCCATCCGTCTGATTTAGTGAGGTAGGTTTATGGAGAAAATTTGTGTTTTTTTTTTAGATTCTTTTTTGATGGAAGTGCTGAGAACATTTGAGGTGATCTGTTCCCTAGATAAAAAAAAGTTACCCAGTTTTATTAGAATGCTAAGTTGTCTACTAACTGTATAATTTATGCTTCTCTGAGCATTATTAGACAAATGTGCCAAGTCGACTCATTTTGTTGTTGGATAACGTTGTACATGCTACAAAACTAAAAATGTTTTCGATTTCTTACATTTTTTAAAGTTGTAATCAAGCATCATTAGTTTATTGATGTGCTGAATCTTTTCTTATTTGCATGGCCTTGCTCCTTTTATAACCAGTTTGTCATGCTAATCCTCATCGCCTCTGTAATGGTCCAGTAACATTTTCAATAATTAGGTTTTAATCAGTGTTTTGATTTAGTGTTTCAGTGAAAGCTATCACTATACCTGTGAATGGTATGAGATAAATGACTCTTGCAGGAAAATAAATGGCATTAGCTGCGTGTCCGTGTCATACAAGCCACCAGCCATATGGTGACATGTTTATTTTTAGCTTGTTTTAAAACCTATGAATTATTAAGCTTCTCTTGACTGTCTCTTGGGAATTCTATTCACTGCATCAGATATTATACCTCTGTTTTTTCCACCAGATGGTCAGTATAGTGAATAAAATGTAATTATTTACATTTGTTCAGACCTTTAGAAATGTCTGTACACTTTATCAGCTGGAAATCATAAACATCCCATACATGCTGGCTCCAGAAATGTTATAAAACAGTGTTAGGCATCAGTCTATAACCCTAAACTAGAACCTTTCGGCTGCCAACATCCTGTCAGTGTGTTCTTATGAGCACATCTTATTATGGGACACGTTATCATTTTATCTGGGTTTCTTGTTTGTTTGATATTGCCCTTCAAATGCTAAAATGAAAATTCCCCTTGCCTTTGGCAGTCCCAGTCACGTTGCAGATGTCCAAAAGACTGTGTTACAAAAGCCTATTTACTGTGAAACTCTAAAGCTAACCAGTCAGGTTTAGCTACCTACCTACGCTGGGAACACAATGACTCACAGTCCTTGCTCTTGCATTCAGTGTAACAATAATAAGCCCGAGGCACCAGTAAAGATTGGATAACAACAGCTATATCCATGTTTCACAATACAAAAAATAGGGGAATAAAACATGTGTAACAGTGTCTAAGATTATTTACAAACTTGGGAATGTGAGAAGAGTCTTACATCAAATTTATTCTTGTATACCTTTTATTTTGTTCATAAGCTCTCAGCATGGGTAGGATTTAACTCTCCTAATCTTCTTTATTTCTGTAGCTCTGTGTGACATGCACCCAATGAGGGCCCTCTTTCTGATTCCTAGGAACCCCCCTCCAAAACTTAAATCCAAGAAATGGTGAGTCCAAATCAAAAAGGCCATTCTGCCTTTTTGATTTACATGGTTTTTTGATTTTTTTCTTTCTTTTTTTGTTTTGAACCGTGTGGTAAGTTAATTTGTTTCAGATACAAGTTCCAAATACACCTGTATGAAAATGGAATGTAAAATCAGACTAAGTGGTTAAAGACTACCTCAGTGTGTTGAGCTACATAAACAATCTTAGCTCTGGTGAGAGTCCTTTATGAACGTCCCTGCCACTGTGTCTATTTGTTGATTATGTGTCACTCGGGTTTGGGTGATCCTTAGACTTGGCCCAATGCTAAGCTACACCCCCTGTTGAGGTTAATGGCACTACCAGTAAACTGTTTGCAAAGCACAGCTGGTCAGAATCTCTGAAGCCAACCCAAAGTCATCTTTCATGGTCTCACTAAACAACTGCTGCTTGGCCTTTTGATACCTGTTATATGGCTCTGGAACCTTTCAAGCTAACCAAGCTCAGAAGGATTCCTCCCTCAATCTGACGGCATCTTTCACTTCAAGGGTCCATCTGGTTCAGGGGAGTTCTGCCACAATAAGCACCAAAAACCTTATGGAACACAGCCCATTCGGACTCAGTGTTTTCTGTTTTTCCTTGGTGGATGTTGGAGGTTAAAGATCTACGGGGTCACGTTCCCATCACACCACGAGCAGATGTTTGGGGCACTGAATTTGTCCGTCATTTACTCCACCACCTGGCAGCTAAGCTGTCAGTTCACCACCAGGTGGTGATAACTTGATAGCTTAGTCCTGTTCACACAAATGTCCAAAACATGGATGTCGATTCAATGATGCAATAATGGTCAACCTGCAACTTACACTGACCTGGTACCAAGCAGTGATGTTGCTATGTGTGTGTCCTGTGTCCCTGATGCATTAAAATCGGACAGGATGCAGTAAACTCGCTACCGATGCGTCCTGGGGACACACCTAATGTTTCCATTAAAATGATGGGCTGTAAACAACAACTTGTTTTAAAATCACACTAAAGAAACTTTGTTGACCGGAAAATTGCGGATGTTGTGCCTATACACACGGTGTCGTCACATACCTGTTTAGCCATTACCAAAACAACTAGCCAGTCACCACAGGTTTAATTTCAACAATGAAAGATACAAACATCCTAGTAAGTAAACTCACATTTCTATTCCTCTTTGTGTATGTTTTAACATTTAGAAGTGCTGTAATGAAGTAGATAAAACATACTCCAGTGGCAGTGATAACTTTGAATGGTGGTCGCCATTTTGTAATGCTCAGATGGCGTTGGCATGCATCCCACTTTAAATGAGATCCTGCTTTTCTCACGCAAGTAGGGGAATGAAAACACAAACATGTCACTTAAGACAATTTTACATGAATTGGTCAAGTAAAAAAAAAAACTCAGGGTGTCATGTGACCGTGAGTTGTTTTCATAATAAGCTTGTTGAATTTTGTTAAATTTCATTAATATGTCTGTTAATGTCAGACCTTATGACCCTCAAATGAGTTTAACACTGCAATTTTAGAAATGTAGGAATATAAGAAAATGGAAAGAAAAAATAAAGGGGACCCACTGAATTTCCCAGGGACTCTCAGTTCACAACCTGTTGGTCCCTGGGACACATTTCATTGTAAAACCTTTCAACGTCACTGACCAAATGCACATATAAACACATTTATCATTATCATCATCATAGTGTTTGTTGGGAACAAACCGTGACTAGCACAAAAGGCTAAGGATAAAACACCACCTCGGTCCAGCTGGCTGTTCCTTCCATTTACACCCCTTCATTTTTCACTCATTGCCCACATGAACATTAACATCTCCGAACAGGACAGCTGAGCCAATAGGTGGTGCGCTTTCCAACTCCAAAAAAAGCAGGCATTGCTGAACTAAAGTTGGGCACATAAAGACAAAATGTCAGAGACCTTTGCCTGAACCAAAGGCACTGGGACACCATTTTCTCTTTCATGGGGGGCTACAAGTAAGCCCACTCCAGTCACTGCCTTTGTCCCTGTTGCTAGTTTCTGTAGCCCGAGATTGAACCACCAAAGCCTTTGCCTTGGACTGCTGCCAAAGCCATTTCCCAATCCATTATGAAAATACAGCACAATAATGGTAGTGTTCTAGTGCTGTAACATAGCTCATAAATGCAGTGTAACAATAATGGGGCTAATTACATAGAGAATGCACTTGATAAGAAAATCATTGAAGGGAAACAATGCTGATTGTACAAGAAAATTACTGGATAATTTGCAAATTTACAAAGCAGATGATATACTTCAGAACAGTTTTGATGCATTGTAGCAGCTTTTTGTATAAGACGGCAGAATGTCTGGTGAGATTGAAATATTTCAAGCTGATTTGTAATTCTTTGTCCAAAGCTTTTGTTTTTCCTTGTTCTTTTCCTGCTACTTATTAACAAATTCTCTCAGTGAAGTTTATGGTCCCACAACATTCAGACTCAAGTTTTTTATTTCTGTCCCTTTTTTTTATTTCTTGTCCATTAATGTCCATAAATTCTCCTCATTGTTTTGGTAATGAGCAATTTTACAAATATGGGAAATTGATGGATGATGAACAAGAGAACAAATCCTTTTTGGCAAGTCCCAGTCAAGTCTCAAGTATTTTGGCTCAAGTCTAAGTCAAGTTGTAAGTCAATTTACGTTGTAATTTGCCATGCGATGCCAGTCGTCCTACGACAGATTGGCGACCTGTCCAGGGTGTACCCCACCTCTCGCCTGTTAATAGCTGGGATAGGCTCCAGTCCACCCACGACCCAACTGGATTAAGCGGTACAGAAAATGGATGGATGAATGCCTGCTGTCTGGTCTGCTTAATTAGACCCTGGATTATGATTTCTGAAGAATTGAGATCTACCGGCATTTTGTAGCAGCACTGATCAATATTTTATAATGACAAATGCGCTCTGGCCCATGTCTTTGCTTGACTGAAAACAGTGGCCTTTCTGTGTGGAGTTTGCATGTTGTTATCGTGTATGCTGGGGTTCTCTCCGGGTTTCACTGGCTTGCTCCCACAGTCCGAACACATTCATGATTGGTTAATTGGTCTCTTTAAATTCTCCCTAGGAGTCAGTTTGAATGGTTGTTTGTCTTTGTTGGCACTGTGATCATCTGGCGACCTGTCCAGGGTGTACCCTGCCTCTCGCCTGCTAATTGCTGGGATAGGCTCCAGCACCCTGCAAACCTGAAAAGGACTAAGTGGTATAGAATTTTTCTCCATGGCGAATTGAAATAAATATTTCTGAAAGTACTTTGTTTGTGTAATGAGAGAAGATTCATAGAAATATTTTTTTTATCTGGAAATCCCACCTGGAATATGCTGGATTTGGATTAAAGCTGGATCTTGTCACCAAGAATCTCTTAAAAATATTTGTCAAAAATAGTCCAACTGTCAATATTTAAAGCCATCATTTCCATCAGGTTTATTGTCCTCTAACCTCCCCTTCCTCCCAGGTCCAAGAAGTTTATTGACTTTATAGAAGGCTGTCTTGTCAAGACATACACCAGCAGGCCTTCTACAGAGCAGCTGCTCAAGCATTCCTTCATTAGGGACCAGCCTACTGAACGGCAGGTTCGAATTCAGCTCAAAGACCATATTGACCGTACGCGCAAGAAGAGGGGAGAGAAAGGTAAGGAAATGAACCGGAAAGATGTTTATAAAGTGCAACTCAGGTTCCATCGACTTTTAACTGACGGTTAGCTGGCACTGAAAAACATTTACTAACTATGTTGACATTTGTTTGTTCCCATTTCTTTTGTAGAAGAAACAGAGTATGAGTATAGCGGTAGTGATGAAGAGGATGAAAACCGTGGAGAGGATAGAGAGTCAAGGTAATAATTAATCATTTCATTCCGAATACTGTTTTATAAAATCAATGACCAGTGTGTTATCCCCTGAAAATCCTCTTTCCTTCTCACCATCAATTTTGCTCATCAGTTCAATCCTTAATGTGCCGGGTGAGTCCACCCTGAGGCGGGACTTCCAGCGACTGCAGCAGGAAAACAAGGAGCGCTCAGAGGCTCACAAGAGACAGCAAGCCCAACTGGCAGCTCAGCGTAGAGACCCAGAGGAACATAAGAGGCAACTGTTGCATGACCGACAAAAACGTATTGAAGAGCAGAAGGAACAACGTCGTCGACTTGAAGAGGTAATGGTCACCTGCAGAACTCGTGCACAACTTTACACAGTTCAAAAAATAGTTTCCTCAAGATGTATCTGAAGGCAGAGCCAGGTGATGACTAACAGAGCTTTTCTATAAGGATACAAGCATGGCTCTTACTTTAAACTTCAGTAACATCAGTCAGAGATAAGACTGATGTTCGTTAAACGCATTTCCTGACGTCAAATTATTCCTCAGTGGCGTTGGTATTTTTATTTTTTTTATCTAAACATGTATGTCTGTCAGTTGTTGTTTATGAGACAAAATGTTATACAACAGCCAAGCATTGTCTACGCCATGGTAATTTGAGCTTCAAAATAAAATGTAGCACCACATTATTACTGTTGAACAAACTAATAGGAAGAGGCAGTTTGATGCACCACCATTAAATTCATGCGATTCAGTCACTTTATTTGCTGCTTCTGTTTGTTATCAAGTCTTTGATATTGATGTATTATTTGCCACTGCCTTGTTAGTGTGTATGCTTCATGATCACTTTTCCTACTAGTCAGTTGTACTTATTTAATGTAAAACTTCTGAATAGTTGTAAATTGTAAAAAACAATACAATGTACAAAAGTAGAAGGATTTAAATTTCTTGAACATGATCTATGCAGTTCAGATCTTAACATTTTTCTACATGATACATATTAGCATTTCTTCTTCTCATCTCAAATGCTCTATGAATAAATTGTGTCAGGCATTGAAGAAAACCTTGACTAGTTAGAGATTGTATTAGACTTTTTTAGCTATCGGGTATGTAGAAAAATGAGGAAAAAATGTTGACTTGAGTGAGAAGTAAGTGAAAGATGTTCCAGCTCCATGGAAAATGGGTGTAAATGTTGAACTCCATAAATATTTGGTTTAGTGAGATTATTTTCAAACCTAGAAAGGGTTGGGAAAATTATGTGGCATCTGTAAAATGCACTGTTTAAGTGTGCAAAGGTTTTTCCCGCAAGGAGTTTGAAGATTAGTGAGCTGTATTAATGGCTCAACTTTCAGACTTTACCTAGATTAACAACACTAATGTCCCTGTATTGAGGTTGAGCAGTTTGAACCAGCCCCAAGGCCATACTGTACCTGTTACTTTGACTAGTGTAATGCATGACAACTGTACACTCTGCAACCAAGTAATGGATGGATATTAGACATTCAAAGGTAAAAACCTAATGCGGAAAGAAATAATTACCCTACATCTGGGTCACTCATGAAATCTAAATCTCCTATTTATTTGTGTGTGTGTGTGTGTGTGTGTGTGTGTGTGTGTGTGTGTGTATTTGTTTTGTATTTGAATATATCTGCCAATGTTTTGTTCAG
>JAVQJG010213198.1:0-11665 GCA_036024015.1 Craterocephalus amniculus
TGTTTGTCTGCTATATGATATATTTAACTGAAATTGATGATCCAAACAACCAGTGATTTATAAAGAAAAATCTTGAAAATGATCAGGGGTGCCCAAACTTTTGCATATGACTGTACATAGTGAAGACTGGAATGAAGCGGCCACTAGGTGTCGATCATGTTCTCATTTATGGGCCATAAACGTGTCTTTCAAGGATTACCCATAGGGATTACCTAACAAGTTCGCAGTGCAGGTTCATTGTGATGTGAGACTATTACCGGTACCCACGCGGATTTAATTTTAATACACCTATCCTTCATACAGATTTTCTTAAACCATCTTTACTCCACGAAAGAATGGATGGTGGTGTTTCTCCCTTGTAAATGAGAAACACCAACCACTAGATGTAAGGTTGCTGAAATTTTAACTTTGGGTGGAAGCAAACAAAAAGGGTGTTTTCCATGGCCACTCACATGATCGTTGACTTCACACTTCCAGTATCCGGCAGGTTACAGGGAGTGTCAACAATTCATGCAGTCATTAGCCAAAACCAAAATTTACTCCTGTGGCTCAGTGTCCCTGAGACTGCAGCATACAAACAAGGCTATTTTTGCCTTTACATGACTAAAACGCTAAAAACAATATTTTTGTGACGTGTAGCATTTTTTATTGCATCAAAGCTGTTACAAGAACTTGTAATGCTGCTTTCAAGTGACATCGTAAAAAACAAAATAAGGCCTTTTTATTTTGTCTTCTGTTGCATTTAGATTTTGTTTTTGATCTAAATATGATCAATATAATAGTTTGTATGAAATGGAAGATGGAAAATCGAGCTTAATTCTTCTACATACTACATTTTCTGGTAACAGAACAAAATAAATTGCCAAAAGTAGCTAATATGTGAGTTTTTAAACAAGGAGCAAAAAGTCATTTTAATTACTTTGCCTTTAGTGTTGCAATAACTTTTACCTTTGAGAAAAAACTTTTCAGTCTTTTGTATTATCAAGAGAAGCAACATGAAAACCAATTTTCATTATTGCTTCCATTGTTTTCTTGTTACCCTTTCACTGAAAAACACCAAGACTGTGGGCACAGTTTAAGTTATATCACTGTAAAAAAACAACTTCATTTGATTGTATGTATTTATTGAAGTATTCATGGTTTTCCATTTGAAAATGGCAGTCCATTTTGCTTATAGCTCACATTTAGACCCAACAGTTACATAAAAGGTACAGGAAACAATGATAATTATTATTTATGACTAAACGCACATTTTATGATTAGGACAGTCATGGTTTAAACAAATAGGTCAAATGAGATCTATAACACGCTTTTGTTTTGACTGACATTATAAGGTCAAAATTTCTCATTTATTCCACACTTTATCTCTGAGAAGTAGAAATTAATGACTTGAGAGAATTAATGAGTCTTTTAAATAGTAAAAAGAAGAAGGAAAATAATACAGTTCAAACTTATCTAGTTTTGAGCATGAACACATATTATTTTAAACAGATAGTATTTACCATATTGAAAATACAGTAGTCAAGGATTATTCCTACAACACCTGAATGCAACGGCAGTGCAGGTGGTTCAGGGCGTGGCTTCATCCAAATGCACAAGGACGTTGTTGCGCATGCGCGGAGCCCGAAGAGTGCGTTTTAGAATGATTACAGGCAGCCAGTGGAGAGGCAGATTATGCAGCTCTACACAACTGTTGTTTTAATCCCCTGAGAGAGGAGATTTAGCAAGAAAAAACACTGGCTTTAAACCCAGCAGCCATATTGTATGGAAAAACGACGGAAAGACGTCTCTTTTCAGAATAAGTCCTCTTCTCACACACCTTTACCAAGACTTTTTGGGGAGTTCAATTTTCTCTTTTTACTGGCGGCGGCTTTCTACTGCACAGCTAGCTTGCCAGCTGGCTGAGGAATCCTGAGACTGGGACTTATTTTCCAGGCGTTTCGTTGAATATTGAGGTTATATTTCTGCTTCGCGAGTGTTGAAATTAACGCCTGATAATGAAGGACCGATTGGAGCAGCTGAAAGCGGTAAGCCATTGGGAAGAGAAATTTTCTTTCCCAACTATTTTTTTTAAACCACTAGTTTATCTCATTGCTTTTAAATGAGCCTCTGGGGGGGGGAATCAAAAATATGTGTAAATATATACATACAAGCCGAGATTAAAAAAGCTAAAAGAGTTTTCTCTTGAACCACCTGACACATAAGCTATGGAAAAATTATATATTCTAAAAACTTTATGACCATACAGGTGCAGCAGGAGATCACATAACTATTGTGAGAGATGGAGCCCCAGTTTGCACGGTGGTTTGAAACGGGAGTGTTGGATAAAGGTGGTTCACTTATTGAGACAGACATATTGTTCCTTTTTAAAGAGTGATTGTAGAAAACGGTCAGGATATTTACTGTGTACCCACTAGTCTGCAATGATTCCTACAGAGCTGATGTTTTTCCAGCAGAGCATTGAATTTCCCGAAGTGAAATTACACCAGGTGGATATTTACTCTCCATCTTTCCTTTATATAAACATGTTTCATTGATTTAATTTAGAGTTTTAATCTGGTTTATGTCAATATGAAGTAAAAAGGTTTTTACTCTAGGACATGTGTGTTTTAATATTTGGGAGAGAAAGTGACCAAACATAACTTCAAAGCATAGGTTCTAACATATTACAAACAATTATAACAAACCTGTCACTTTCCATTTTAGTAGCCATCATTTAAAAGATGAGTGTTAAAACTTATTGTTATAGACAAAGTTGGAATTCATCAAATATACAGGTTTTGGTTAAGATTTACAATTGTAAAAGACTTAAAAATCTATTTTGTATCCATCTAAAAGAAAAGCGAGGTAACGTATTAAACTTTCATGTGTCACTGCTGCCTGGTTCCTCCTCTAATCCAAGATGGGATGTGTTGCGGTAGCTACCTGAAACTGTTGGCTAAATATTTGCAGTGTTTAAAAACTGGTGCATACAAGCATATCCCTTCACCCCAGTTCACCCACACACCACTGACTGGGAGGAAATACAGATAGCAACAATACATTAGTTATTAGTTGATGTAAAGTTATGCTATTGTTCCAGTCAAGCTTATTCTTGTTTTGATGACTTTTTCCAATCTTTACCCTTCGTTTATTTTTCTACCTTCTCTGCGCTCACCTGCTTCTTTTGTTTCCTCATAAGTTTTCATTCTAATGTTCAACTCGCCAGCAGTAATGAAGGCTGTTTATCTGGACATATGTTCTTGTTAGTGTTTGCCCAAGCCGCCTCTAGCATGATCACATCACCTGACGTTCAGTGCATCTGGAGAGAGTTTTGTTACTGGAAACTTTTTACTGGACAGATTTTATGGCGTGCCCTGCTTATGTGAACTTGCTCATCCTACATTAGGCCAAAACAGAGATAGAAAAGGAAGATTGGTGTTAACGTGGAAGCAGCCCTGTGTTATTCAGCCTTTCTCTTCCCTTTTCATTACAGTATTTTCAAAAGTACTTTCAGTCCGAGCCATATCTTTTTCAGTTCTGTGTGAACAGTGACTCCCCCGCTCGGCTGTTGTTTTCTTCCAGCTGGATCACAATGAAGGCCGAATTGTAACTGCAATGACATTGTGCCATATGGAGTTTTTATTTCCCTTGTCTGATTTCAGCATTGTAGTCACATGAATCCTCATTGAGTATATTGGCTTTTTTTTCTATGCAGCTGTAAAACGTCAAATCCGGTTCATGTTCTGCTGCTGTGATAACATGATTTTCTGAATCATTATCCAGGGATTTCTAGTGATGACGGCTGAAACTGACCCTATTCATATGAATATTTTTGGGGGTCAGTAATTTGAAGCAATTCAATGTTTTTCTGTAATATTTTATTTAAAGGAACAAACATTTTTTGTAATATTTTGTATTTTGTAAATTGCTGTATGGTAATATAAATTCTCCTAGTGAGTTTTACTTTCTGTATTAGTGTTCTGTTACGCACAGCACTTTAAGGGACTATACCCGATTTCACGTCCGGCTAGCTTAGTTAGCGATAGCGGCTGTTTTTTTTTAGCTTTTGTGTGACGGTTTTTCTTCGCTTAGGGGTTTAACTTTCATAATTTGACTCCGGATCACTAGGGGAACGCTATTACTGACTGATCGGAGTCTGGACGTTCCAAAAATTAACCCGGCGCAGAGAGCGCGTCACGCCAATGCTAAAAAAACTAGCCGCTTTCGCTAACTAAAATGCCCTGAACTCGTACATATGCGCAAGCAATGAGTCGTTAATTGTAATGAAATTACCCCTTTTACCACATACTATACCACGTAGAAAACCATTTTTCTTAGAAAGATTAAAATAATATCAGGTATACTTCCTTTAATGTTCCATTTATAAAAAAAAGGAAGGATGTGAGTCTAGCTTTGTCTCTGATTTATTGGGTAAGACTGATTGAACTTGTCACAGGACAGAGATAAAATACTGTTGAAACCCATTCTTGGACCTTTGTCATTTTGAAGCCCCTGAGGGGAAGAAAAAGGTAATTTTGTACTTATACAAGTTTCAGAGGAATATTTATGTTGCAGAAATTTTGTTAAAAATCCTTATAGTTCAGACCAACATGCAGGATTGTATCTTAATTATGTTTTCTTTTCAGTCTAGTCTTATACATCATAAAGGAGAATCACTATCAGCTGTAGCAGAAACAGCACACTTATATATTTGTTTTAAAACTTATTTGCACTAGTTGTAATCTATAAAAATTAACACAGGCACTCTTAGCAGACACTGCCATCTCAATTCAAAACAACGTGTTACAGATAAGATTAAATGCATGCATGCCAAAAAGAGGATCAATCAATCTGCCCCCCAAAGTGTTGGATGTTAAAAAGAGGAAAAAACTAAATTCTTACTCATCAAATTGATTCTGAAGAGCTTTGAGGGGGTAATTTCATTTCTGCTACATGTGGCAGCCCACGATAACAGCATCACCCGAGCTGCTCTGATCACTCCAAGCAAACCGAACCAAACCATAGCTTAGAAGCGGTAAGCCGCCCTCCACCAGCAATGCCCTCTCTAGATTCTCATCAGCTCTCACATTGTGGAGCTAAAGTCCAATACTGTGGATCTAAGCACTACATGTGCAGCACGAGAGAGAGAGAGAGAGAGGGGGGGGGGGGGTTGTGGCAAATAAACACCTTTTCTTTTATCTGAATCAAAATTAGGATAAAAAAGAGGCAGGAAAATATTCTCGTTACATTATATTTTATACTGTCAAAGTCCCACATATAGGCTACCATCTTCTCTATGTTTGAAGTCGCAGTGACTTGATATATATATTTCAGAGGTTGTGGAGCAGTCTTAGGTTTAAAAGAGCAATGTCTGAGTCTATTTCAAGCAGCACCAAGGGCACTGCATGTGACCTAGTTAGATAAACTCCTGATTTTCTGGGTCCTCTTACTTTAAAACTTATTTACTTTGATTATGCATCTATGTGTAGATGAATGAAGAGATTGTTAGGTGTTCAGATGCCGGGGTTTGTTTTTCTGTAACAGATGTGTGTGTATGTGTGTGTGTGTGTATCTTTAATGCTTCCTGAACTGGTGCATTGGATGAGGGCTGGATCAGGTGCAGAGGGGAGGACTCCATTACATTTGGCCCACACTGATTTTCAGAGTGTCGCACTGAATTGGTTCAAGCTCGTCTGTGTTCAATAGGTCTGTTTTACAGTTCTGTGAACAGTTTCAAAGGTAGGCAGACCTCATCTGTCATGGAGTAACAATCTGTCCTGCAGCCCAAATTCCTCCTCTTACATAGATGACTGAATCCGGTACCAATAATGTAGAACAGATTGTGTTCTCTGTCTGTCATTTACGGCTACGCACCCAAATACTGATCAGACGTTTTACCCTCTGATATCACTTTTTTTCCAATGAGAAACAGACAGAGCAATTTGGTAGAAAGCACAAAACCACATTCAAACTGAACTTTGCTACAGCAGCACAATGACGTCCTCAGGTTTTCAGCTAATTTATCACTTCCAAAGGTAGTATAATTACATTTGGACCGGCCAGCTCTGCTGGAGCGTCATTCAAAACAAACAAAGCTTGTGTTGGAACGATCTTTGGTAAGAAAGACATGGGAAAGGTGTGTGTGTGTGTTTGTGTGTATTCCCAGTACCAATGAGAATATTTACTAGGTGAAAACATGATGCTACTTGGGCATAAATAATGTTAACAGTCAAGGTAAGACTATGCCATTTCATTCTAATCTGTCTGATGTCTGATGGAAAATGTTGAAAAATTATGCAGCTTTACAAGAAATAAAATCACTGTTAGTGCAGTTCTGTAAAGACAGTTACAAAGGAGATACCGGGCAGCAGATACAAAAGTTTATTTTAGAGATTGTGGAAAATACATAAAAACATAAAAAGTTGCAATCTTTAAAAACTGTGTCAGAGTAGTAAAGGTCATTTTAAATTTTAAGCCTACATTCAACTAGACTATTTGGTAGAGCAAAATCTTCAGATAATGAACATTATTAAACATTTTTGTTAAGTGTGTCATTTTTACTCATTGGTTGGAGTATATATATTATTTGTTAAAAAAAAAGACTTTCATTATCAATGTCTAAATGAAAAGAAAAAATGCGTAGAAACACTTCCTCATCCTCTCTTCTTAGGTAACACTTGTTAGAAGAAAGACTGAGAGACTTCAATGCACATCAGTGTCCTATGGGTAAACACAGAGGCACTCATGTGATGTGTTTTTTAATCTTCAGTATATCCTTTTAAATGTATTTTTTTTGGGGGGATTAATTATTGATAAACATTAGATATTAGAGTAAAAACTGTGGCATTAAATCTACTCATGACTACTTCCTACCACTAAACATATCTCCATAAATGCACAGCATGGTCCATACCTGTGGATAGCTCAGCTGTTGGTGTAGAGCTGAGTATTGGCATTGGCACACTGGGTGTGTAGCTGCCAGTGATGTTCTTGACTACAGTCGCCAAGGGAACAGGATCCGTCACAGGAGGCAGGCAGCTGACCTTGTTGATGCCATCTACACAGGAAAATGCTTCTGGACATGGATTCAGCAGGCAATCATCATAGTTGTGCTCACAGTTCTTCCCCTGTGAGCACAAAATCAGCACCCTCACAGATCTGCATTGAAATACTAAACAGAATACAATGTTTACAACCTCACTACACCTGGATCTTCTAGGCTTTTCAAACTTAGAAATCAGAAGATTTTTTTTCTTATGGTTAAAATGAACTATTTTAATCATGGATTTATTTTCTAAAGTAACTCCAAGAACTAAATAACCTGTCAAAAGTCTATGTAACATCACAAATAAATGTCAAATAATTAAAAGACATTTTACTTTCTAATTGGAAAAAGAAAAATATTTAAAAAACAACAATTAAAGAAACCACAAAATGTCACATTTTGCTTATTTATTTTTTTAAAAAGTCATTATTAAAGGGTTCAGGAGGGAAAAGGGTAAAAAATGGAAAGTAAAAAGCGTATGGGGATGAGGTGGGGGAGCCTCACCACAAATCCAGGACGACAGAAACAGGTGTAGCCATAGCCTGGATCATTCTCAATGCATATCCCCTGGTTGCAGGGCTGTGGAAGGCACTCATTAATGTCATCCTCACAGTGAAGGCCTGTCCAACCTGCCAGGAACAAAAGCCCACAGAGTGCCGTGGTGAGGCCCAGCTCTCTCACTTCCACCCTCTGAAGTGAATATCAATCAGATTCTCTTACATTGATTTGCTTCTTTTAGGGTTCACACCCATACACAGACAAGAAAAGGCTTTCACTAAAGAGTAAGATGCCACATACATTTTAATAAGCCAAGGCAGTACCATCCTTTAATCACTGTCTTTTTTTTTTATACACTGTATGGCAGCAAATTTTTCCCTGGAGAACAGCAGGTAGTCTTTGAACAGCTTCAATGCGCGTAAACTATGCAGGCATTATTGTAACCTTTTGCTGCCCCTTTCAGTATAATAGGCGTTCTTGGAGTATTTAGACTGTATTCTACCACATCTGGGTCAAAGGAAAAGATGGAAGCCTTCTTGTTCACACTAAAAAAATGTCTTGGAAATGTCATACCACTGAAGCTAGTTTTTAGTATTCATGATCATGAGTTTTACAAGTTCCCTATAACAGGTCGCATAAGGAGGGCAATATTAAGCAAAAAAGAAAAAAGAAAGGAAAAAGATTTACCGTCCTTAGTTTAAAGTAGATTGGAAAAAAATCACAGGATATCAGAGTGACTCACCTGACCTGCAGTGGCAGACGTAGCTATTAATAAGATCTTGGCAAACAGCGCCGTTGTGACAGGGAGCTGAGCAACATTCGTTAACATCCACTTCACAGAAATCCCCCATGAAACCTGCTGGACAGCTAAAAAAAACAAAAAACATACACTTTACAGAACGGAGGTTGTCTCACAATGCTGTCATTTCTTTCTTGTGAATTTGACATGCTGTATCCATTTTTTATTACTTGAAAAAAAATACTTTTTTAATCAGTTGTTGAAACTAAAAAGACTAAAAAGAATTATTTTCATGGGGAAAATGCAAGCAGAAAAAGCAAAAAACTGTTTAGAGTGATAACCTGCTGTCCTAATAAAATGTTAGAGTGTAATGAATTCCAAGCAGGAGGACCAGATACGAGCCACCCACCAAAGGAAGCCATGCTTTGGATTTTTTGACTTAACACGTGCCAGCTTGCCTCTCTACAGGCGACTATCAACTTTTCCCGAGCAGGAGAGGACAACTTTAGACATCTGCCCAAATGGCTCTAGAGAGTTTGACTCGACCACAAATCTTTCATTGGAATTATTAATGGTTTGGTAAACTCAAGCTACAGTAAGCTTTACTCCAGCAGTTCACCTTCTCTTGGGATTCATGGTGGGGCCATTAAGGAGGCAGGAGCAGATCTTTACCTTTTTCCCTCCAAAACAGGACATAACAGTCCGTTTTTCTCCACAGGTAATTACAATGATGAATACCAAATCCTCCATCGACACAACATAGCAGTCAGACCATCACTCTGCTGCTATGATGATGGACAAGACAAGTTATAAAAATAAATGGACTGAACTATGTAAGACAGAGAGGATGAAAGAACCAGGCAGAACGGAGAGATAACGACATGCAGTAAGATGCAGGGAGAGAGAAGGAGGAAGAGAAGAACTGATCAAAAGAACAGTTTGGCACAGAAATACACACTACGTTACACCTTTTTGCCATACAGGTATGAATGAAGGTTGATCATACTTGGATACCTTTGCTTTGATGCCTTTAGTTTCCTAATCATATTTTACGTCTTGTACTTTGTAGTAGTTTTTTTGTGGTTTATTTCAAGCAAGAACTCATAAAAAGTGACTGATTCATTTATTTGACTGATCTATTCAATTGACGTAAGAATTCAATGGTTTCTTTGCTAGATATCAAAGAGCAGGGTGATGCTTCGAGGTTTTCTTAATATACTAACAGTAATATTAATATTAATCTATGATGACCCTAAAAGAGCTAATGCAGTGGAATACATTCATTTGATTATGTAGGCAATGACGTACAATTGTCTAGTCTATTTACTGGTGTGCATTCACTCAATGTGACTGTAATACTGAAAATACTGAAACTTTCCCTCCCTGGATTATCAGCTGGTCAATTTCTACCTATTTCTCAAATCACAGTTAACATTTTCTTAACATTTATTTTTTTATTTGCTTAATAATCATCAAGTGCCAACAGTAGTTGTTATTAGAGTTAGACCTCACTTTTTCAATCCTAACTTTTTATGTGCTGTTGACAAAGATATTACAAATATTTACAGAAGCTGGGCTTCTCAATAAAAGAGAAGTAGGCTACAGCAAAACAAGAATTAAAAATATACCTAACTCATAGCAATCAGAAATGGATCATTTCAGGGGCAAAAACAGAGACAATTCTTGCTTTTAAAATATACTAAAAAACAAATGCAAAAACTTCAGGCATAACTTTGACAAATAAAACCTTTTCTGTTCACAGGGAAAATTTGATGAGGCACAAATCCACAAAACAAAAGGAAATCCATTTATCAGCCAGGACTGTAGAAAAGATCATGTATCACAGTTGGACTTCCCTGGCTATATAAATGACTATTTGAAGAATAAGAAGAATAACCAGCATCACAATAAAGTGGACCTAGATTGAACAGATGTCCTGTCCACTGTGGCTTTGTAGAAAGGCTGCAGGTTTCCAGACGGACAACAAGCATGAAATCTGTAACAAATCTGAGATTAAGAAAGTTAAATATTGGCTGACTTACGCAGATTCTCAATTTGTAGACATTAAACCAATCTCAAGTTCACTGAACATCTCAAAGAAATTTCGCCAACAGAAAATGTGAGGAGTGCCAAACAAAAAGAAAGACTGCTGAGGATCAAACCAGCAACCAAAGAGATATTCTGTACCATCAAAAGCAAACAAAACGCTTGTGCTCAGGAGGCCAAAGGCCTTTATTTATTCAATTTGTGTCCACTTTTGATCTATCATTTATATGGCACAGTTAATGATACGTATTTAACTATAGAACAAAATAGAAAACTAATTTAAATGCCTTTTCCCATGAGCACTCCTAATGCTTAGAGCACTGCTGATACGCATGGCTACCATCTGTGTTTCACAAAGAGCGGAGGTTATTTGTTCAGACACAAGTCTTTCAGTGATTTCACATTTGAGCTCTTTACTCAGTACATCAGCCTGACTAGGCCCTCTCCTTTCAAGTGAAAAAAAAAACATATTGATGATCAAAACATGCTTGCCACTTGAAAAATATCTCTGATCTATTCAGATGTTGATGTAAATAAACAGGAAAATGACTTGCCTGACTACATTCAAATGTCTGAAGTCTACTTTCACACCGAAACAGACCAGAGAAAAATAAAATACTACAAAACCATTCAATACAGATCTGTATGACACTCAATGACCCCCCCACACCCGTCATACACACACAAATAAACCAATACACCGACAAGGAAAAAAAAGTGCACTGGCTAATTCTTGCCCACAGTAACTGCATTTATATGTATAAACAAGCCTAAAATGAGGAGGGCATCCTGAAAAGGCAGTGCTGAGGCAGTGGAAGTCCGCTGTATCAATATATGACAGTGTAAAGAGCAGCAACCTATTTGCAGTTTAGTCATTGTCATATAAATCATGACACCAGGCATATAGCAGCACATCAGCAGAAGGCTAGACAACGTAATTAACTGTAAAGCACCTAGGGAGCTGCTGTGTCAAATAGGCACACTGTTCTTTCTTTTTTTTTTTCTTACATACACCTTGTATCCAGATACCCTTCATCACTCAAGGGATTGCACACTAGCAATTAAAAAGTGATGATTCTACATGCAAACAAACTGGAGGACTAAAATGAGAGCATATGCACTGAAGCACAATTATTATGAGACAAGATGCATTTTTAATTGGATCCAAGAAAAATGGTGTAATACCGACATCTATTGCTATGCTTTTCTCTCTGCTCCTCACTTCACTCCCCTGCTACTCTGTCCTGTCATTTCTCTGAGCCTCTCTGAATTCCATCCTTAACCTAAACTACTCTTTGAACATGGATTTGGTCGGGTGGTCCCTGAATGCAATTGATCAGATTTTTTCTACCCAC
>JAVQJG010213269.1:0-19762 GCA_036024015.1 Craterocephalus amniculus
ATGCGCAATCAATGAGTCATTAATTGTAATGAAATTACCACTTTTACCACATACTATACCACGTAGAAAACCATTTTTCTTAGAAAGATTAAAATAATATCAGGTATAGTTCCTTTAAACCAGCAAAGCAACTATAACAATACTGCTAACGGTGTTTCTAAGCAGCATCAGATATTTTACAACATCCGCAAAAAAGTAACGCAGTTCAGAAGAGCCACACTGCTATTTGCCTGGTTTGGATCTCGTTACAACTGAAAGTGCGTTGAAGTTCATGAAAAAAGCGAACTACCCTAAAACAGAATCTCCCTACATTTATCTCCAATAATACTATGTGTACGGCTGATTTAATGCTACATAAACTGTTCACAAGTGCAAATAAATGTTGTTTATACGGGTTTCTGCAATGTAAACAATGGGCACAGCCATCTTGAAACGCAAAGTCAGGGCTGGTGAGGGTCCTCAGACTTCCCAGTCAGAAATCCGACTTTAAGAGGCCGTTCCAGTTGAAACTTGCAGTCGGAAATTAAGTTAAATGAGTTAAAATAGAACGCACCATGAGTGTTGCACTTACAGTTACACAGCACTGTTGTTAATGGTCAAACTTGTAGGATTCCTCTGTAATAAATGTATAAATGTAACCCAGCCTTACTGTGCACGTCTAACACCCAACATGGCTGCAACAATTTTTAACAGTTGGAAGTAGCAAGTAAATGTTTCTGTGCCTACCCTTGTTAGATTGCTGTTAAGACTTCTTATGGAAAATCACCGGGCAGCTTATTCAGACATGTTGACAGTTGCTGTGAGTTTAGTGGAAAGGGATGCATGTGTGAAATGGAAGATGAAGTAGCAGAACATTTAAAAACACAGGAGGAGGAGGGAGGGAAGGCAGCAGAGCAGAGCAGAAACGAGGCACTAGCAGAGGGAAATCTGGGAGCCAGGTGTGTCATTTGTCTCCTCTCCTCTGCATCTGAAGCCTCTCTCTACTGCCAGACGGCACTCCGACTTATATTTACACATAACTTGCATTCACAGGTGTATCCAGTTAGAAACTGGCAACATTTACACAAATGGCACCACAGAATATTGTATTATGCTTGAATTCACTCTTCCAAATGATCCTAGAGGAACTCACTTTGGCGGTGGTGGACTGGCTGCACTGCAACTTGGTCTCTGGCATGATGAAGCTGGATAGGGTTGGGCACCTGGGCAGCGTTGGGGGGCAGCGGAATCCTCTTTAAGTGTTCGCCCTCATGCTTGACATTATCAGGAGCTGGCAATAAGAAAAACAAAATAACATCTTCAGAATTTAAGGTAAATGATTGCCTTTTAAACTGGACTGGTTAAAATGTTTATTAAAAACACAATATATCAACACAATATATAATGTATTAAAAGGGTACGTTTTATGAAAATACATTGCTCATTGGTAATAAAAACTCATTTTATATGTCCAAGCCCTTTTAGTGGGTGAAAGCTGCTATTGCTAACTAGCTTCTAAACTTTCCAAGACGGGTAGTTTCTGCCAATTGCTGAAGGAGGGGCATTGCATAGCAATGACACCGTCTCTTCTAGCACGTGACGGACAGATCTTGTGATGTAAACAGAACAGGGAAAAGCTGGGATACCTCCATCAGCTGTCATTGTATACAAAGCAAAGAGTCTAAAAGGATCAAAACTGAGGAGAAGAGAGACTTGAGGTACAAGAGGAAAAAAGCTTGTGTGAATCTCAGTACATCGTACTCGAGGTGGAAAGCTGTACGGAACCGCCTCGGACTAAATTTGGACAGGTATCTTTTCTATTACTTTCTACAAGTAACATTTTATAGCCAGACCCCATCCTTGGCCGTCTACTTCTGGTGGTATGACCGCATCCACCTGTGTGTCTCTATACTGTCTATAATACACACTGACATTTACACCATAACGTCACTAAGTCACATTAGCATTTAGAGTGCAGTCATTCAACTACAAACTGCTTTATATAACATTATAGCTGTCAAGAGCAGTGGCATATGAGAAACTCTGTTAGGTTGGAAAGTCATCTGTAATGTAGCCTCTAACATCATAATTGTGCATCTGTTCACAAAACCTTTGTAGTTAGGCTGTTACAGAAACAAACAGCTTATGAAAGAAACAGCTTATTATGTTTTCATTTGCACTGTCGTGTAGAAATTCACTGGAAGATGAGAGTTTCGTCCGGAGAATCGTGCTTGAGTACGAGATGTGCGCATTATCACATGCACATTGAGTGGGAGGAGAGCATAAGTATGCTTCTCTCTGGGAAAAAGAGATAGCATATAGTTTAAACTACACTCTTCTCCTCACTCATGCGTCAAAATTTTGCAGAATCGGGTATAGCTCGCTTAAAGGCCAAGTGGTAAATAAACCTAAAGATGTAAAAAATGTAACATGGATGGGAGAACTAATTTAAAACAAGCAACTGCAAACACACCAAATGCCATGGGAAGTTTTATTATCGTTCCTTCTTCAAGATTCAGTGAAAGAAACATAATCGAAGGCACTGAATCAGTAAAGCAACGTCCCAGCAATGTATCACAACCAGTTATCACATATCCATAAGCTCTTCAAGAGCACTAATATGATTAGTTACGGCATGTGGATGTGGTGCAGACTATACCTTGAAGATGTCTTTGCTGCTCCCCCACCTCATCTGCCTTGATACCTGCTTTATTATCTTCTTCAAACACTACTGGTTTGTCTGCCTGTTTGAGGACTCCAGGGGGTGCAATTACTGCAGCGCGGCCATCCACCCTGTCCTGCTGGAGTCTGGGCTGGTCAAGTGACAGGCCTTGTCCTCCAGGACCATCAGCTGCTCCGAGTCCATGATCAGCACCTCCTGCAGCCACATGAGGGGCCTCACCCTGCTTCAGAGTGATTGCTGGTTTCTTCAAGGCTGTTGGTAAAATGACAAAGAAAAAATGCTCAGAAATGATAACACACAGTCCCATTAGTCTTTCATTTTAGTCTGGAGGATGAAATGACCATCCTAAAAAGTCAAGAATAAGTTACACTGTCATATACAGCATAATGCATCAAGTATGCATTTCACTCAGTGTAATGGGTCTGCCAAAACAAAAATTACTCATGAATGTTTGGGTTAAGTACTTACCAAACTGTACTTCATCAATTTTTCCCACCTCACTGTCTTCAATACCAGGCATGCCAGCATCACTGCCGGGTTTACCCATCTCATCTGTAACAGAGCAGCAGGAATGAGACACAAGCAGAAAAACAGATTAGCATTCAAATAGTTTGGAAAGTTCTCTGGACAACTTAAATAGCAATAAACACTCTGGTAAAAGCAACTGGTGAATGAAGTTTTCTAAAATGATTTAAGCTACATTTAATGTGTACGTGCTGCTGTGTGATGTAACAAAAATAAAAATAGTGAGGGCATTAAATGCTTGGATTGACACAGTACGCATGCAGTACCTTTTAGATCCGGCTGTCTGTCATGCCGTTGAGTCGCCACTGCATGGCGCTCTCCAACCATGTCCATGCCAGGTCCTCCGCCTAGATGCCGGCCTACGACGATACCCTTTTGGCCATCAATTACGTTCTAAAAATCAGAAATGAATATGGAAAATAAAATAAACACATTAAATGAAATGGAACTTCTGATCAGGAATAGAGATAGGAAAATAATGATAATGTCAGCAAGTGTATTAAAAATCTAAGAGGAATGAATAAATAAAATGAGAAGCAAAGTGGGGGGGGTTAGGACATGCGGTTTTATTGCTTATTGAAGTAGTCGGGATAAAATTACCTGTCTTAGTTTGGATGCTTCTTCCTCCAGGGTCTTTTTTGTTTCTTCATACTCATTTTTCAGTTGTGCAATCTGACGACCACACTGTAAACTAGTGAACACGAGCTCATTGTAAGTTTCACCCACACAATCCGGGATTCTTTCAGCATACTTTAAAAATGATTTGAGCAAACAATGACAAAAAAAAAAATCACATCTAACTTCAAAATATGTCTATATTTAAATGAAAACCCTGAGAAATATTTGTTACTAAATATATCCGAGTGGCCCACCCAGGTATTATCAGTGTGTAGGGAAACACTGAAGCAACAGCTACTGTATGCAAAGAGGATATATTCAAGGCAGGCCCCTAAAACAGACAAGAAAATGTAAGGATGTGAATACCTCTCATACTCCAGCTTTTTCTCCAAGGTAGTGCTATTTTTCTTCACTTCTCTCATCTGATCTTCTTGCTTCATAAACTCTTGCTTCAGCTCCTTTAGCTGCTCTGTTTGCGACGACAAACCATACGCATTCATACACTCACAGAATATTTGAGTTTGATACTTTCTGTATCAGGGTCTGCTTGAGAGTGCCCTCTGTTGGAGGGTTTTACCTTTCAGTCTCTGGATCTCTGTCATTTGGGCTGTGACATCATTCTGTAACTTCATCTGTGAAAAAATGATAAGAAAATAAATTATAAACAGCTAAGGAACAGTTTTTGTTACTTCTGTACAAAGATGTCCCAGTGTTCACTGGAATCAGCTTTTGCGTGCACCTGGCTGTGTAACATCATTGGATTCAACCAAAGCAGGAAAAACCAGTTGGTCATGATGGTTTTGAACTGGTGTCACTCACCACAGCTCTTTATTTGCGTTAGCAATTTGGGATGATAGACTCTCCCCTTAATGCCTGGTATGCGATCTCAAGCTGTAAGTAAGGTTTTGTCCAAGTAATTATAAAAAACACTATTTCACGTTGAGAGGAGGTATTTTTGTAATTTGCAGAAACATACCCGTGCAGATGTTCATAATTCCCCCCCCCAACCCCTGAAAGCAGGCTTGTCTGTAATTACATTTTATCACACTCAGTGGCCAGGAAAATAGAAGCCTCTGCACACAGGAAAGTAATCCAATTCAACAGCTGTGAAATAAACTGTACCAATACCATACTTTAAATGAATCCTGTATCCCAGGATATGTTCTCTGCCCTCGGTTTTACAATTCAATAACATTTTTTATTGTATGCATTAGCTCTTGAAGAGAAGCAAGAAGCGAGGAAGTCCACCTGACTGCAGTGATATTATGATTATGACTTCTTATGAAAACAAGAGAGAGAGAGCAAAACAATCATTTTGCTCCATCATAACTGAGCAGTGGGAATGCATTTGATCCACATTACTCAGGGCTCTCTATGCATGTAGCATGGATCCTTGTTGAAACAGGGTTAGGCTGTTGAAAAACGGAAACGAAATGGAACAACAACTAGTTAAACAACTACTATCAATGCTAGCACAATTTCAGAAACAGAGAACCACATACAGATATGTACAGATAACAGCGATCTTTGAACTTAAAAGACTCCTCTGTTCTTCTGCAATCTGCACTTCTCTATTTACAAGACTGCATCGAGTATGTTTTTTATTTAAATACTTGACAGTGATGGGTGATAGATAGGAAGCTGTCAAACTGCAACATGGCCTATGTTTTACTTTGAGTTGATTTAGCTACGGAATAAAGAATTCACAAACGCTGAATGGGAAGTTATTCGAAAAAAGTCTTTTTTAGTCATTCATTAAAATATAGCTTTCCTTTAAGGGGGTGTTAAATTTTAAAAAGCTCTGACTGATGTTCATTTCTTTGTTTGCGTAGTATGTTGATTTATGTCTACAAGTAGGCAGCATTACCTTGCTAGTAGCACTAAAACTGGTAATTCATCTGAAGAATCTGAAAGGAAGTGTGTGTGCTGAAGGCAGCCCAATAGAAAATGTTCACAGGTTTTCTCATGACCTTCCACCAAGCTCAGGCGTTTGTTAAGTCTACAAGCATTTATTATCAATTGGGTAGAGATAACAACAAGGCTTTTAGGAATTTAACTCATCTGCTGCATGTAGTAAAAATGGTGCCTTATACCTCCTGATGCATCTCAAGTTTAGATATCACATTTATTTAGCACTGCTGACAAACAGGTAGTGCTTTGACTACATCACCAATCACACATGGCATAAACTTGAATTGTGGTTCATGCTTGCCCATCTAGCAAAAACATAAGCTAGACTGGATGCAAAATAGAGGATGCATACCAGAGTTTAAATGGGTGCAAATGCAAAAACAGAAATGCAGGCTGGAAACACAGCAGGGAATGGACTGTGTGCTTGTGTGTTTGTTTTGTATAAAAATGAAAATGACAGGTTGTTGGTGAGTGAAACTGTGAGAGTGAACGAGTTTCTGGTCAAGAACATGTTACATTTATTATCTGTCAAACCAAACCATTAGAGCAATAAAACAGATACTTTGGTTCTTCACTTTCTGGTTTTTGCTGTGGAGGAAATCTTGTTATATCAGTCTAATACAAGCTGAAAGGAGCCGCGGGGGAAATCGATGCTTTTGTGCAGAAGCATTTAACTTAAATTACTCTGCCAAAGAGGACAGAAAGCAACAGGACAAGTTTAAAACCTGCAATGCCTTCTCTCTTCTTTTATTTTTCCCTATCAAGGTTTGACACAACTACTCTGCCATCAGGTTAGATGAAGAGATATTACTGAGCACAGATCCAGTTTTAACATCACCGTTTTTTTGTGGCAATGTAAGGCAAGCAAACAGGCCCTGCACGTTGTATATGCAAAACACTTTGTTTAACAAGTGAAAAATGGGCATTTGGCAACTCAATTTCTAATATTAGGATGCAATGACTTTATTATTTTCCTTATCAGGCGTCCTGGCATATCTAACTCAATGTCAGGAATTAAATAAATAAACCTGTATGTTCCTAACACTATTTACTCTTGCACACCCATTACTTCCTGAACAAATACTCTTAAAGTAAGTCCTAAAAGAAACACACACTCAGAAGCCTACGTGTTGTTAGTAACCATTATCCGAGAATTGCCAAAGGGTTTAATCCTGGCTGCAATGTTTGGTTACCTGTTTCTGTGTGTAACATGTCTTATACCTCCTAACAGTTTCTCCAAGTGTAAGACATAATTAAACATGGATTAAAAGAAAAAATTAAAAAGTCCAAGTGGGATATGCTCCCCACTGACATAACATGCCAATCAGGCTATGATCAGACGAGGCAAAAGCTAAGTTTACCTTTTCATCAGTGCACTTTTTAATGAGCGCATCTCGGGCCTGGAGCTTGCCCTCCAGGACGCTGTTGTCTCCATCCTTTTGGTCGATCTGTTTCCTGTGCGTGTCCACCTGCACCATCAGCTCCGAGTTCCGCTTTTCCAACCGGCTCCGCGCCGCGTCCGTGCGCTTCACCTGCGTCTGCACCTCCGCGAGCTCATCCAGCAAGCGGCCGTGCTTGTTGGACACCGTCCAGTAGTTGAAAGACAGTATGGCGATGATCACCATCAAAAAAATGAGGATGAAGGACGGGATGCGGCCTCCCCGTCGGTTTGCACCAAACCCAATCATTTCAAATGGAAGTCTTATGTTACCTCTGGTTGTTACCGCAACCTACTGAGCTCCACGCGCGTATTCCCACAAGGTAAAATACATCCGTATACGTGACATGCTGTGGAAATGTGGCAACCGTCGGCAAACACGAACGCTACTCGCAAACCGTCATAAATGTTAAGGGCTTTTCATATTCCCACGGATATTTACTCTCCTACCCCCTTCCGCACACTCGGCATCTTGTCTGTAATTCGTCCAACGTTGGTGGGTGAAATACGTCCGCAGGGACGTGGCCTAGCCCAGCTGGCTAAGATAAACACAGAAGACGAGACTAGACGTGGACAGGAACGCGACGCCGTGGCACAAGTCTGCCAGTACACCATAGAGCTAACTACCGTGTTTTATCTTCTCTCGTGATTATCTTCCCTTTTAAACGCCGCGGGGTTTCACGCTCTGGCAGCGAATCGCCATTTACAAAGTTGCCATCAAAAAGCACCACAGCCGACCACAGGTTCTGACCTTACGCTGATGCTAGCTCCCATTAACGTCAGGCTAATCACCGTATGCCAGCTAGCAACCTCGGATGCGAGACCATTATCAGTAACTATCAGAGGAAAGGGACGTTTCCTTTCTTAGAGGACGATGCAGTCCTTGCATTATAAATAAACCAAATCCTATTAAACACTGGGTGCATGCTTTGAGTCACACTGTTAACGATTCGCCACCTATCAAACATCCAATATGCGAGGTGTGAAGTTAACAGCAGATACCACGCGACACTTCCGCTTTGTGCTACCGAACATGCGCAGATTTGTTTTAAAGAATTTCATTATTAATTTAGACTTGTCAACACGTAGAGAGGGGGTGTTGTTTGTGCGCTTTGTATGGCCGTCATATGTTTTTCATGATGTAGACTAAAGTCTACATTTAGGTTACGTAGTGAAATCATGGACTACTTGATGCAAACGAAACATTTCATTTGACAGATTTACCATGAACAAACCGGAAGTTGGAATGTGATGGTTAACTGAAAGACAACTTCACAGCTAAAAACTGATTACAATTACTATTAGTAATAGTTTATGTGGTCATTATTTAGTCTTTCTACGAGGATAAAATGCTTGCTTATGTTGTCCAAAAGTGTAAAATTCAAAAATGAAAAGCAGCAGCATTTGGAAGCAACTTCTATCTCATTATTGGAGTAAACATCATTTGTCCCTTTTACATTATAGATAACTACACAATTAGATGAGTAAATGATAAATGAATTAAAATAATGACCCTCTGATATATTGTTCAGAGGCATTCAGCAGAAAGTCTGGCACCAACCAAATAGGTACACTTCTATTTTGTAATCTTGGTTTACTTGCTCAAAGGATATCTTACACATTAGTCCATCAGGTCAAGATTTATGAACTTTTTCAAGGGTATAACTTGAAAAAAAGATAGAATCATGGCTTTCTTACGTCTGGGAATCGGAATTATACCAAGTGGGTAGAAATTAAAACAGCAACTCCAGCATCACCAATGACTCAAAATATGCAAATATTTTCCACTTCAGCAAGCTAAAATGAATAGCAAGTGCTCGTTTTTTTTATTATATCCACAGTGGTTCAGTTGATGAATTATTCTTGCTCACTGACATAGCTGGGGACCAAAAGAAAATCAGAGATAGGAACATGTGCCACAATATACAAATGCATATTTTATTGTAACACTGATAAGAATTGTAACACAATGAGGTAAGTTAAACAATCCACATCTGTGATGTTCTTGAACCACAAAATATTCACCACCCTATCAGCAACAACTCCACAAACTCTGCAAACAATGTCTAATAATGCCTCGTCAGTTCACAGTTTAAAACAAACATATTTTTCTCTGTCTCTTATGAGAACAAGAGGAACACTGACAACACACATTCCCTTGTGTTTCAGTTGCAGATCCAAACTTACCAGCTGTGTTCTTTGTTTCTTTTTTCTTTTAAAGATGGTACTCAGTAGAAAAGACCCCCTGAGGGAGAAACATTCTTGTTTGTTTTTTATTTTCTGTTTTTATTGGTCTTTTTTTTATGAGAAGAAGCCACTATAGACACTGGCAGGCTCTGTCTGAATTTGCTACCATTTCTGCTGATGACTTGGCACAGTCTCACAGGGCACTAGGAACAATATGACAGCATTTCAGTTGATTTTCACTGCAGTCGTGCTGTACAAAATGACCCCATAACATCTGGAGAGTTATCAGTTACTCTGCAGAAATTCTCTGCACTGGACTGGCACTCAGAGTTATGACCCGAGTCCTTGTCGGGGGAAAGGTCAGAGGATGGTTTCTCTGCACTCGGCAGAAGGAGAGCCCTGTGGGTCTGTGGAGGAGCAGGTTGTTTGTGGGAGGTGTTTTGGACGGCGCATGGAAGGGGATGGGGATGAGCTCAAAGCGCCACAGCTCTGAAGGTGAAGATCCTCGTGGTCCCGCTTCCTGGGACTGCCAATGATGCGCTGGGTCATCACCTGGTAGCAAAAACATGAAGACACAAGAAAAGACACTCAGGTAATTCTTAACGAACAATTCATGTGAACTGAAATACACAGACTGAGTCAATACTAGTCTCCAGAAGTATCGGGATTACTTATCTGCAAGTCTCTGTGTCAATTTTCATTATTTTTCTATTTATTTATTAAAAAAAAGGACAATGCAAGTTAAGAACGTCAGAGTGCAGACGTAAACAAGCCAGATTGCAGCCATTCGTTAATTTCCATCTGTTTTCATCTGTGTGTTTTAAAGAAGGGTGGGGATTTGTATGTGTGAGTATGATCAGATGGGTTTATGTGTTATATGTTTTTATGATAAGGACTTTGTGTTACTTACCTGTATGAAAAGTGCTCTATAAATCAATAAAATTTTAAATTAATATTTCTGTGTTTATTTTCTGGTGTGTAAAGGCCAATTAAGTTTCACAGTTCGACTTATATAGCATTGATTTAAGATTAATTTGACCAATACTCTAGACCATTGGTCCTTTTTTACCATTATACTCTCTGTGGAATCATCTTCCAGCTAAGTACCACATCTACCAATGCAGAGCTTTGTACTATAAGTGCCTGATTAAAAAATGAGGAACTAAAGGACCACTTTCAAATTTCAAACATTAGAAAATAATGTATTTGTTTTTTCTGCCAAACCTTTCCAGCTCAGGACATGCTGGTAAATATAGTCGCTATCAACGCATTGAACAAAAGGAACGAGTTGTTGCTTTCCACTAACATCTGTGAATTAATCCAGCTGGAGCCCTTAACCACAGGCATATAGACACCATTGGTTTTATGTTGTTGATTTTATGCTGTTGTCTTGGCCGGGTCACTTTTGAAAAAGAGGTTTTTTAAACTCAATGAGATTTTTATTCCTGGTTAAATAAAGGTTAGTGTTACTACAGAAAAGGCCCCAAGCAGGGTTTCTGATAATGTGGTGGATTAATGACATCATGAGATGTCCTGAATTAAACTAAGTTCCTCTGTAAAAGAACCTCCGGTGTCTTACCAACAGGAGATGTAGCTTCATGCTGCTGTTAGCTGGTTTCCACCCACCACATTAGGAACATACTGTATTGCCATGGGTGGGCTGCAGTACAAGGATCTAAATCCCAATCCCAATTATTTTATCTTGGTATGTTTTTAACCTTGATGTGAAGCACTTTGGTCAACTGTGTTGTTTTTAAAGTGCTATATAAACAACGTGGAGTTGGAGTACAAAATTTTCTCCTGAATACCTAAAAAGTTTACTGGCTCTGCTTTCAGCCTCTTTGCTTCTGAACTTTGTTTTCAGCAGCGTTGCTGGAATGAATTTACCATGTACAGATTTGATAAATGACTGACTGATGGAGGCGAACTGTTTATTTATATATTTTTTGGGAGGGAGTCATTTTTCTAAAAACAAATTAAACTGTATACTAAATATACATTTTTGTTTCTCAACTTAGATGAATATTTTATTGATGTAAAAGATAATCATAAATTTCATAATACTTGTGTTGTTATTTTCTCACATACCCCCCCGGAGGTCCTCCACATACCCCCATTTGACAAACAGCGCTCTTTAATAAAACTCTGTTACCTGATCTATGACATTGGCACTGAATATGGCCTCCTCCATGTGCTTCTCATCTGATTTGATGACACACTTGATGTTGTTGACAACCTGCTGGACTTCCGGAGGTAGACTGCCACTCGAGTGCTCTAGGAACTTGGCGACTAATATTTTGGTGTCTTTGTACATCTTAAGGTCAGCCAGGGAGTGTGGGCGCTCATGGGACGAGTGTGTGTGGCGAGGTCGAGGTTTTAGAAGGATGTCCACTTTTCTGCCCTCCTTCGGCTGTTTCGGGACACGTATTTGACTGGGTTTAGCTTCAACCACCTCTGCCGAAGTGTCTCTTGGCTCTAAAAGAAAAAAGAACAAAAACATTTTCAAATCTCAGGGAGTCATAACACTGTCAGGGGAGTTTCTCATTCATTTTTCATGAACTGCTTGAAAGAAGGTGATGAAGCTCACCTGTCAAAGAAGGCTCAGGAAACATGAGTAATAAAGACTAACGTATTTACTTCTTCCAAAGAAGTTTGTCCTACATCTGCATTGTAATCCCGTTGTAAATGCAGGAAAAGGACATTCATAATTTCAAGTAAAAAAAAAAATGTTTCTGCATGGAATCAGCTGTAATTTTACATAAATCTTAATATTTGGACAATTTCAAGCTAATTTTAAACACTGGGGGGAGGTACGTCTAGTTGGAAAGGTTTTGATGGGAAATAGCAAAAAACATAAAATATTCTCAGTCTCCATAAGGTTGTTTAGACAGCTGGCTCACAGCTTTTACGTGATGAATAATGAAATAACTTTTGCCTTTGCCATATGAATATATCTGTATGTCAAACAGTATTTATGCAGTGTTGTTAATCCAATTAATTCCGCAACTTTATTATTATGTTTTTTAATATAACAAAGCAGGCTCCTTATTCTAAACTTATTTCACTTATAAAGTGCAAGAACCTTGGAAAGTCTGTTTGTTTTTTTTAATAAACAATCATAAAAATCACAAAATATGGGTGCAGACCATAAATAAACACCATAAAAACTAACCTGGTCTGAAAAGTTTATGTAATTAGCTTATAGTTTTTCTAAGGTTGTACAATTTGACAGAATGTGAATATTTTGTGGGAAAACATAAAAATAGAGCCCCTCTTGTTATCCATGCTCTCCTTACCCTGTTCTGGAGATGTACGAGGTGACTCCTCAGCAGAAGGCTCATTTGCAGAAGTGCAGGCACAATTTTCTCCTATAGGGGGAGACAAACTCCTTAGTTTAAAGCATTAAAGGAGAAGCTGCACAGTCAGTAGATATATAATATATCAGACAATGACAACTCTGTAAGGCTGCCTCTACTGTTTATTTAATAATAAATAAACCTGCTCTCTAGCCTCTTGATTAATTGATCTTTTAGTCTATAAAATAGATGACCATATCAACTCAATAGTAAACAAATCATCATGTAAGATTACTGAGTCTGACTCCTGTGGAACATACTAGCCACACATACTTCTTGTTGTTGTGGCGCAGGAGATGGGGTCGCTGGTGGAGCGAACGATGCGCGCCAGTTTGCGGTACCTCCTGGCTGCTCTAAGCACCCGAGGCCTCTCTGAGAGGGACTGGCCACTTTGAGCTGAGGTAGAGGGGGGCTGTGATGCTGAGGAGGGCGACCAAACACTGAAGCACAGCCGGGGACCTCGTGGCCGGGCGGGAGGGGAAGGGGAAGGGGTTGCAGCCAAAGGGCTGAGGGCTGAAGTTCCACCCGAGGAAGCCACAGAAGTGGGAGAGCAAGGCTGAGGCGGCGGGGGGATGGTGACAGGGAGGGTGAGCTTTCGGCTCATCATCCGCGCTTTGATGAGGGAGTGTGTAGACGCCTTCGGTGGCTCCTCTGGTAAATGTTTGGCCGAGGCCAGTTCGTCACAAATGTGCAGTGAAGCCCTGAGTTCCTCACATGGATGTGTGTTTTCTGTGGAGTCCTCCTGGTCCAGATTGCTAAAGTTTTCTGAGGACCAGTCCGGCGAGCGCTCTAGTGAGTCCTGGGTGTGTGAAGACTCGCTGAATCCAGTATCGCTGGGGCGGGAATCAGTGTTGGGCAAGCCGCGGTGGCAACGTGAGGAGGCCCGCATGCAGAGCTCCAGGCTGGTGCAGCTTCCGTCGTTCGGAGCGGTGTGCGGCGTGCCGTAGGGAGAGGAGTCAGAGCCCTGCACCTCCAAGGAGCACAAGTCCTCAGAGGAGCACGTCTGGTCCTGATCAGCCACCTCGGATACCATCAATGATGCGCTGTCCACCGAGGCTGAAAATGCAAAAAAAGTTTTTACTATCATGACTGTAAGCAGAGTAACATATCTGCAAATTTTTCCCAGTGTTCAGGAAATCTTTTCCAGTTGTTCTCACCCTGCGTGCTAAGTCCTGCAGTTGTGTTTCTCTCACACAGACTGGACTCAGTGGCCTGCTGCTCCATGCTGGTGGTGACCTGGAAAAAGGATGTTTTTAGTGAAGACTAATAAGAAAATAGATTTGAAAAAGCTCCTAACCTTCAATGCATCTGACTGATCTGTAGAGGGCTCTAGGAGACTACAAGACACAAAAGGCAATATTTAAATAGTACCAGTGCAGGAAACCATCATGTTATGTTACAAAAAGAAACTTTAGTTACATTCCTTAAAGCCATTTTGAAAGCACAGGTTATTATACATTAATACTTATTTAACTTTGCTTATTAAATCACACAAGGTTTTTTGCACTGAAATCATCAGCTGAGTTTCTTTTGCCCTTCTCTTTGTTCCCTCACACAGCCAATCGATCACTGCCTACCTCCATTAGCAGTTCGCACAACCTGCTGCTGATCTATTTCAGGTCAATAAACCTTCTTTTGATTCCTCTTTGAAGAACTTGGTCTCTAACAGACAGCAAAACTGTGGAATTAGCAGATATGGTGGAAGTACTACGGTATTAAATGATTTGAGGCCATTATAGAGGAGAAACTGATTTAGTTGCACATTAGACTGTTTTTTAAGCTGTGAACAATGACATGCAGCAGAGCCTTTTTGACAAAAAAAGAGCTAGTCTTCCCAGCATGCCGGCCAAGTGAAAGAGTAGACTTTATATAAGATACATACCTGATAGAAAGACACTGACATGCAGTTTATAAAAAGCTACAATGCAGTTTATTGAAATCTTTGAGGATCAGAATAAATTGGACAGTTTCTGAATAATATCTAATTAATTATTAAAAAAACCCGAGATTTTTTTCCCAAAAGACAAATATTGATTAGAGTACATGTCCAATCATCAACTTATTAGCATAATAAGTGACTGGAAAATACATGGCACAGCCCAGTGAATATTTCATTTACAGAACCTCGCAATTTTCTGATTATTTTTTAACTTTGAAAACATGCTTTATACAAGGCAACCTTCACAAACAGCCTTTGCTTCAAGGACAGAGGCGGGTTATTCCACTTACCTGGCTGGCAGGGGTTTGGCCCACCACAGATTCATAGGGAGGAGGCAGATCAGTGGGATAAAGGGTCCCCGGACTGTTTATTGGCACCCCATAGATGGCACTGAAGGGAGAATGGGGAAAGTCCAGATGGAGGCCTCTGCCAGGGATGTAAAAACAGAGCTTTAATCAAACAACACACAAAAATAGAGGCCCTAAATAAAATCTCTATGTATATTTTAAGCTTTAAATAAAAAGAATGTCAGTCACACATTGATGAATGCTTAAAAAACTAACACAATCAGTGTAAGTATATATGTTTAAAGTGAATTAAAACATTTTTTTATAAGGAGGTAAAAGATACCCTCTTGTCTTCGGCACTCCAACGCTGAGACTGAATATCATTGCTCTATTATTCAGCACCACCACTGTTTCATATGGTGCCAATTAAGAATAAGCAGCCATGCGTGCCGCCATATCTTTTAATTACAACCCCCTTTCCTCTGCTAAAGTTGCGGAGCATGAAATACAACCTGAGTTTCCACCAATCATTCGAGGCATGATGATGTCATGACACATCCCTGGCCTGGAGCAGGGACACCATAAATGCTTCTTCTGCCTTGTATATATTTATGGCATAATTGACAAATAGATGTGGCTTCCTTCCAAGTGGCTACAGCGGTGGCACTCTTCTCAGTAATGCTAAGAAAATGGAGGGAGGAGTCTCCTGATCTCCCGAAGCTTTTCATATTTCATAGCTGCTCAATGAGGGGCAAAACTCTGAAGTGGAAGTGAAATGGTAAATAATAATTCAAATATTAATATGATAATTTGAAATGAATATGATCATTTTTAGTTGTATTTATTTACATAGTCATCCTCTCAAGGAAATCTTGAGACGGTTCGCAGTAAATATGAATCAGAACCCATGAAAAAATATATTAATGTGCTCAAGCTTGAGTGTTTCTTTTGATTGTAGCTTTGGTGTAATTACAGAATAAAAAATAATGTAGAGAAGTGAAAATCATTTATGTTTAATAATAAATACAATAGAACATATTTAATGTTGAAGCTGCTGAAGCCACCAACTCATTTAAAATGTTTCAACAGGGGATTGTTTACCACAGCGTTGCATCATTTCATTATATTAACAAAACTCTGCTAGGAAATTGAGGTGACCAGTTCAACCTCAAGTTATCACATGCCCAGAAGCAATAGGGCTAGTGTTATTGGTCATAAACTTTATTGTTGTTTGCTTTGTTGTTTGTTTGTTTCCTGCATAGAAAAGTTTAAACATACATTTCTGCATGTAAAGATGAACTGAGTTCACCAAAAAATTCCAGGCAAGGATATTCAGTACAGAACCAGTTTATTTCCTGTAGGCCAAAACATGCCAGTCAATATAGTTTCGCTGCTTTATTCCTATGTTGATAGATTTCAATAGATTTGTTCTCCCAATATTATAAGCATCTTTATATTCTGTCTTCCTTCATATGTACAGTATGAGAAAGAATGGTTAGATAAAGATGAGGTAACCTGTAATGAACCTAAAACCACCATTTTCACTTAATACATCTGTTGTGATTTCCTGGATTTTGGTGCAATGTGCATATATTTAATCTGTGATGGTTGTGGATTTCACAGAATAAGGTACAAATTTGTCATCATACAGAAACAAGTTTAACAGTATAAGTATTTCAGACAAAAGAAGCATTTCCTACTGCAGGCTCTGATTCACAAGGCTGCTATCTAAAATTGTTCTTTTAGAAAACTATTGGACTGCACATGAGCTAATTAGCAAATGTCAAGTATCCTCATTTCCAACAGAATACAGTGCCAACTGTGAAGCTGATAGGTAGTATTTTACTCCTACCTCTGTCCATCCATGGAGGGGGTGCAGGTGTACTCTGGGGGGTAGTATGGTGGTGGAGGAATAGGAGGAATAAACTCATCAAAGTCCAGTGTTTGGTGGAGAATGGTGCCATGGGGGGTCATGCAGTCAGCATTTAAGGCTCGAGCTCTGTGCGGCATAAACTGAAAAACAGCAAGAGGAAAGATTTAAAGCACAGTTTTTCCAGGGACAAGAAAAGGAGCAACCATGAACTTGCTTTAAATAGCACCTCATTATTTAAAACAACTGCAATTAAATTCAGACCTGGGTTTTTAATCAGTGAGAAAAGTTCATTGTAGAGTAACTAAACAAGTGCAGGTACGCATAGCAAATACTGTTTTCTCATCTTGACTTTTTGTGTGTGAAATAACTTTGCAGTCCCAGCCAACCTTAACCTCTAATTTCTTGACTGCCACTGCTGCTATTGATTTGTTTGAATTTACTGAGCTAAACAATAGGTTAACACCTTGTGTGGTAAATGGGAAATGAAGCCACTTGGAAAACTCAATGAGACTGCTGCAGATAAGATACACTACTTTGTTCTCTTACTTCTCTGTGAATCAATATCTTCATCCCTGCATGTCCGGTTGCTTGGATTTTTTTAGAGGCTCTAATGCTTTGGTGTTCCATACAAATATTCCAGTTTTATTCATTCATACAACACATGCAGTTAAAACTTTATATTATGTTAATATTTGTATAAAAAGACCCATTATGTAGCATGAAAATGCATGTGCTCCCACATATCTTCACAACTTCTGTAAACGGGAACAAGGCCTTATCGCCAAGAGAAGAATGATTTTCCACCTGCATTTACATTTTTGAAAGTCTTATAATTCAGAAAATTTCTGATGAGTTCAACTTTTTCCTATTAATGTAATTAAAATAGATATTTTCAAAAAATAAATAATTATTTGGTTTTATTACCATGATCTACAAAGGCCAATCTTCAGTCATTTATTATAAAAAAGTATCATTAAAAAGGTTATGTAGTATGTTCTCATAATAGTTTTGAAATAAAGTAGTACATTTTGCATGAACACCCCAGACTGCACTAAACATTACAGATTTCATAAAACCAGACTTCCTGATTCATGCGAGTCACTTGGTCAGGCTGGATTTCAAATGTTATTTTACCAGCTCAGATCATTTGCTGGCTTCCTCTTCAGCCGGTTGTCAAACCAAGCAGCCACAAGCAGCACTTTAAATATTTAAGCTTATTTAAGCGTGCATAAAATTTGCAGTAAGAAATCTGAAGAAGGTTCTTGCATCAGATGTTACTGTACACTTTAGCATCATGTTGACAGCACTGCTCTGCCTTTTTCGGTTGTTGATGTGTTTTAGAGACACAAAACAATGCCAGTAATGACTGTTGCCTACCTCTCTGTCACACTTACCATCTGCAGCACATCAGTTGACACCATCTGCATACAGCACATGGCAGTGGCAAGAGCACACACAATAGTGGAAATGACGTTAAGGGCACAAACGCTAAACAGCAGCTCCTGAAGGAGAAGAGGAAGAGGAGAGGACTGTTAGAGGAGCAGGAACCAAAGAAGATAATGAAATAACAAGAGTGCCGCAGGGAAGAAGATGAGATGACGACAAATTATACATGAGGAATAGGAGAACAAAAGAGATAATCATAAAAAGTAGTGAGACAGCAGAGATGTAATCAGTAAGGGTGCCAAGTTTCAAATTCAAAAGGGTGGCACTGCTGTGAGACTTCACTTCCACGACATCTAGTAAGGTAAGAAATATCAACTGTTTCCAAGAAATGTATTTATTTAAATTGGTGAAAATCTAACTCATAAATATTCAATGTTTTAAACATGAACACAGCCTGGCAATGCAGGGAACAAAATGCTTTTTGATCTAATCTTTTTATTTCTTTTCTTTATAAGTAATCTGGCAAAACTCCAGAGCAGCATCCCGTGTCTACAGCTGGGGCGTAAACCTCATTTTAGTTCAGGGGCCACATACAGTTTTGTTTTAGAGCAATAATACATTATCACAAAGTTTCCATTTAAAGGAACTATACCTGATATTATTTTAAAAGAAAAATGGTTTATTAAATGGTAAAAGGGGGAACTCAGACTTAACCCTTTTAAGTCCATAAAAATGAATGACTCATTGATTGCACATATGTTTGAGTCCTGCTCTTGACATAGGGATTAAGGGAGTACTGTTTTTGCAAAACAGAAAATAACAAGTTGAGCCTTATTTTCAAAGAAAAACATCCAGAAACACACAACAAACTGCTGCACATAAGATCTGTGTGCATCAAGAACGTCATACATTTTTCCAAAAGAAAAATTTAATCTCAAGCACAAAGTCTCATTAAGGAAACTCTGCCGTTACAACCTAAAGTCTTCTTCTTTTGGCCTGCAGCACATATTATTCTTAAGATTTATTTGACACTGATTCTTATGATCATTACAAACCCCAACTTATAGAATTGCCTTTTAGAGCGAACATCACGTCTGCTATGATTTAGCAAGCTAGTGGTTTGCAGTCTGGACAACAGTACTTTAAAGGAAGTCCAAACTTGTTTATCTGGCAGCAACTAATTGCCCACCAAGGCAGCACTGATTATTTATGGTCTTTTCAAAGTTTGTGATATAAAACGGATTAAACTGGATTCTGAAAAGTCCACAACTGCAAGCCCTGCATCTGTTCTTTAAATGTCTTTGAACATGTTACAGCCATAGAAGGAAATAATAATAATAATAAAAATCCTTTATTATGTCTATGCTTACAGCCCCTGTCTCTGTAAGCACTCCCGTGTGGTTTGGTCTACCGTGGCCACCATACTTTGGTGACGTTATCCAGGAACTAAAACATGCTACGGTTTATGCTAAAAAATATATACTAAATGAAGTCGTTTCGAGTAAACTATAGACGTTGCCCACTGAGAACCCTTGGATTACATTGGACGAGCAGTATGGAGGAATATTGCCAAGTTTTTG